>WWET01002467.1:30461-44495 GCA_011038615.1 Limnodynastes dumerilii
ATATATAAAACATTACGGTGTTACTATACAATTTTTACTGAAATAATTTATCGTTTTTTAAATTATTTAATTTTTGCGAGAATTTTTATTTTATAAACATTACGGTGTTACTATACAATTTTCACTGAAATAATTTATCGTTTTTTAAATTATTTAATTTTTGCGAGAATTTTTATTTTATGTGTGTGTTTTATTTTTGTATAATCATTGAACTAACGTCTACTCTGTTTAAAATAATCCAATGCATATTTGTTGATTACATCACTTAGGATAAAAGCACTATTATCGACATTTGGTACACACAATTATTGATCGGTATTTTTTATTTTTACAGAATAATATTTGAGTAAATAAAATACACAATAGTCCATGTGAGTCTGCGTGAATTCTTTTATTTTATACACACGAATAAAGAAATGTTGCAGTGTTTCCACATTTGTCATTCATTCATATCTAACGATTTTATATTGCTTGGATATTATAAAGGAATAAGAAAGCATTTCCCTGCATTTGCTTGGTTTTAGCTATTGCGTTTAATACATAATAAATGCTTGGGCTGCAAATTTGTTAATTCTGTATCACCTATTGCCACAAAATAAATATATAAAAATGGATATCTTGAATTTAATAATGGATGTATTGAAACCACAGAACACGCCTCTAGTTCCCTGCATTAACATATTTTATAGTACACAACTCTTACATATATGTTGGAAAGGCAGACATTAGTGCGTGGGAAGCCTTTTGTACGACAGACAAGCAGGCGATATCTTTTTTTAAGGTAGAATTTCCGGAACAATCCCATTGAGCGTTTCAACTTTATGATGTGCAATATAAAAGGCTGTAAAACCTATCTGCCTAGCACAGTCTCCTGCCTGAAAGAAGGGGTAATTTCAGCAGGCAAAAGAGGAGGACTGGCCTCAATTCTCAAATGGAACTATTTAATTTATTTGCGTTTATGTATATACTAAACTAATCGTACAATTCACAAGAGACTGAGTCATCCATACAGGTGAGACATGATGAAAATAGGAGCGTGTTAAAGCCTTGATGATGCTAATAGTAATAATAACAATAATAATAATAATAATGATAGCATTTCATTGGTTCTACATTGACTTTTTTTTATCATTTATACATTGTCTGGCAGTATTCCAAAAATGACAAATGAAAATCCATAAGATTTTACACCGACATCTGCTGTATTTAAATTGGCCCAAAAAATAATAACTAGTTAGAAAGTAAATATCACATGTATGTCATTTTATTTTAATAAATAGATTAATACCCTATTTTCTGGTAACTTGTTTGTCTGATAAAAAAAAAACTAACTATTACATTGCTATTACCTATTTGAGATTTATCTGAAATGTCCTTAACATGAAATAAACTATATCAACAGAAATGATCAGTTTTATTTTTCTACTCAAGGCAGCTACATTGCAGTTATACCTACTACACTTTATTATAATCCAGATGACACATTGAGCTTTAATGTATTGTTCCTATTTTGCTTTTTGTCCCATTATTATTATTATTATTATTATTATTATTATCTGACCTGTAAAAGACTATATAAAGCAAAGCTGCCTTTTATGTTTAAAATGAAAACATGGTTAATTATATGAAATGAATGAAAGAGCAGAGGATGTAGAAAAAAAAAGATAGAATAATCAATAAAACTGCACCAATAAAAAACCTTCGATCCTCCAGTGAAAGGCACCTCTGGTGGGTCACATTGTCTCACCTACAGAGCATGAATACAGCCAGTGTTGCACTGATCATTATAAACACACCATTTTGGAAAGACATTTCATGTGACAGGAAAGTCTGGGTGTTTTCCTGCAGATCTATCCCACCTGTGATGCCGGCGCAGATTGGATGGGGTGGTCATATGGTGGAGATCACGTGCAGGAGGCAGCTCAGTGCAAAAGAAAATGGGGTTTTGTGTAAATCTGGGGGCTTAATGTTATCATATATCAAGCTACCTCGTAAAACCGACATTGAAGCCTACCGGACAACAAATCACAGGTCAAAAATATGAGTTCTTCATATTATGTGAATGCTCTTTTCAGCAAATATACGGCCGGGGCTTCTCTCTTCCAAAACACAGAGCCCACTTCTTGTTCTTTTGCTACCAATTCCCAGAGAGGCAGCTATGGAGCCGCCACTGCTCCTTTTCCTGCATCAATGCCCGGTTTGTACAATGTGAACAGTGCACTTTATCAGAACCCTTTCTCTGGATACAGCCTGGGATCAGAGGCGTATAATCTGCATTGCTCCACGTTTGATCAGAACATCCCGGTGCTGTGCAATGACCTGGCTAAGGCAGCCTGTGACAAGGCGGAGGAATCTACCCTGCACCCCCAGGCTGACAGTAATTTCCGCATATACCCCTGGATGAGGTCTTCAGGTATGGGTAAGCAGAGGGGGGGAATTGCTGTGCAAGCCCAGCAATGCACAGCCAGCTAATAGTGCAGGCTTTATGGATTTAATTAGAGAGAAGGCGCCATGGAGCACAAGCCTATGGCTGTCTATGGAAATCAGCCCTGCACACTTTTTATTGCCTCCTTAATGGCTTGTGTGGTGGTCATCTGCAGAGCTGATATGTCTAGATCGAATGTTCACATCTCTCTATTTATTTAGTGATCAAAGAACACCACAAACACAAGACAAAAATCCCAGGATATCGTGAGATATTTATGGTCAAACAGTTTTTTATTCAGGATATGACAGATGTTATCATTCATACAGGCCACAGGGAAAGAAAATACATTGCTTTATATTGCATGATCGCGTCATTTATATTCATTGTAGTATTAAAGCTTAGATTAAGCTAACATTTTTATTCTGTTTTATTGCAAAATAAAGGCATTTTCCTATAAGCTGCATGTTCTGTATAAGAAATCGTAGCAGAAAGGGCTTATCCGCCGCCTAGGCCTTTATTGTGTATTGTTCCGCTCTCTTATATCATTCTGGTGTAATCGGATACACGCTAATTACTGTAACTAACATACAGTATAACTTGTGTAATATACAGGTCCTGACAGGAAGAGGGGTCGACAAACGTATACCCGGTACCAGACCCTGGAGCTGGAGAAAGAATTTCACTTTAATCGCTACCTAACCCGCAGGAGGAGGATAGAAATCGCACACGCATTGTGTCTGACAGAGCGGCAGATCAAAATCTGGTTCCAAAACCGGAGGATGAAATGGAAGAAGGAACATAAGGACGACAGCGGCTCTACCCCCGACGCCGAGCAGCAGACCCCTGCAGCCACTACTACTTCTGCTTCTACCACTTCCTCCGATGAGGACAAAGTGAAGGAGGACTAATGCACAAGGACTGCTGAGTGTTCACTGGGACGTGCCCGGGACTGTGAAAGCTATCTGGAAACATTTGTCTGAATGTGTATTTTGTTTTGTTTTTGAACGTTTTTTTGGTAAATAACAGCAGGCCGTAGACTGTAGTGTTCGACAAAATGCGATGTAGCCTGCAGGTTGAGAGAGAGAAAAATAAGACATAAATATGATGATTATTTAAGACTGAATTTACTTGCAATGTTCAGGCTGTAACAATCAATTCATATCCAATGCTGAAAATATGGCTGATCATAACAGTAAACGTTAACTACCTAAATCCACACTTTAATGTACAGACTTAGTGCATTAGACTTTACTACCTACTTAGTAAAATAATATGATTCCACATTTTCATAGCAGTGCGTTGTAGACTGTAATAAAGTGTAGCATTAAAACACTTAACAAAACAACCACTACTGTCTGTGTATACTACCTAGATAAAACTACCTATTTTATGATCTGCTGTAGTGCTTTGTATTAATACAAATTGTTTAGCATTAACGATTGCACACAAATGTGAATTGAGGACTGTGTGTATTTTTCTATCCTCAAGCCTTCGTTTGACTTAAGCACCAATACAAAACAAAAGTATGCAAAAAGATCTCGTTTTTCGTCCATAATCCTACTCTTGAGCCAAGTTCATGATGTACTATATTTGCCGTGTTTGTAATGGTATTTCAATGGTAACGTGACCACATTCTTTGTATCCAGGAATTTATATATGTGTACAGTTGTCTGTTTATTCGTCTTATGAAGTAGCCCCATTCCCGAGATCCGCTTCATTTGATACATTTGAAATAGTTTGTCACCTCTTCTGCATGATATATTTGTGTAATAAAAAAAATGAACATAAGTGTTTTAGAAAAATAAAAAATAATTCTATAAGAATGCTAGGATCCCCCCTTAAAAACCGTATGTGATCAATGTTATTTGTGATTCTTTCAAATATCGTTTTGCGTTGTACACAAATAAAGATGTATAAATAACTATCAAAGTAATACCCTGTTGAAGTATGTTGCATAATATATATTTTGTTACGAATAATAAAATGTCGTGTTTGGTCATTTAGTTCCTTTTCTTGATATTCTTTTACTCGTGTCTTCAAAGAATAATCGATAATCAATTTGATTAAAAACAAGGTTTATTTTTAAATGAAGAATAACAATAAGGAATAAACAAATACGCTTTGATCACTGATATTGCACTATAATAGAAAATAGCTTACTGTACAAATCCCAGAGTATTGAAAGTAAAATATCTAACTATATAATTAATAAAATGCTATTAATACAATACAATATAGAAGCTGTATGCACACTCTACAGTAAATTCACTCATATATATAACTGTCTGCACTGCTGTGCATCTGTATGTAATGTAGCAGGCGGCAGTAGGTATAAATATACTACTGAGGGATATGCCCAAGACACCGAGCATTCTGGGTACAAGAGAATGTCTATTATTGTACAGTAACTGACATTGGACACTTTCTTTAATGCTGTCATAAATAAGGCGAATGGTTCCACATATGCTTTCACATATGGTTTCCTATTTGGCTCTGATGGAGGATGAAGGTAGATGAGCTGTCAAAACACAATGATTTAAGTAGATAGCCAGATGATGGAGGATCATTAACACTTTATACAGTTTTCAAGGCAAGATGTGACAAGAAGGAAAATGGTGGCAGTGACTGAAATGCCTTATAAAGGGTAGACCTTAAAAATGGATTTGATCATATATATACACACACACACACACACATATGTATGTATATAAATATAGGTATATATATATATATATATATATATACACACACATATTTTTGCTTTATTTGGAGCAGGGCTTAAATAATCGAATAATGGAATTAATATTTTAATGAGACTGAATATAGAGTCGGTGTGTGCAGGCTGGAGTTGCTGGAGAGATAAAATGGCGGCTTGGTAAGACCTGCCTCTTCTTAGTGATGAGGCAATGGCTATAAATCCGTTGTTGTTTATGAAAATTTACAACTTTGCAATACAAGTTTATGAGTTGCTCGGTTCTTCCATTGGTCCTTGCTGGTCATGTGGATAGTAACTGTGAACATTAAGTTTTTTATAATTTCCCTTGCGAGAATAGAGCTGCATTCTTTTGCTGTGCTCAGTCCTGCTTCGGATCTGTCTGGCTCCCACCACACAGCCCATTTGTTCTTTGTAAGGCAATAGGCAGCGATGTATATGGAGGTTCGCAGCGAGCAGCCGCCTGCAGCCCAGGTCCAGGATGGCAGAGCTCGGTCCTTCCGTTTCAAGGTGTGGCATTTTGGATTCAAAGCACCGGAATGGCGGATTTTCAACTTGCAGCCTGGTTAATTTCCTGCTTCTTCTGGCACCAAAAGGGGCTCGATTTCTCCCCTGTGCAGCCAAGACGACAGCTGTCAAAGTGGCAAGGATTCCTGTGAGCCAGAACCTAAAGGTGAGAAATGTGGACACCTCACATCTTGCACTGATCTCTAATGCCCAGACCAAATAAACTCTACAACTATTTGTTGTCTTCTTCTCAGCCAAGTCAATCACAAATACCATTATTTTGGCATACTACCAGGTATCATTACTATTAAGCACAGCTCTGACCATTATCTCGTGTTTATATATTTATACACACATGAACATTTTTCTTTCATCATTTTCATTTGTATTTATACGCAGATACACACACACACACACACGCATTCATTCATCTACAATGTCCTCATAATCATCATAATTCCATTTCCCTATAAACATGTTTTTATTTATCTCTTTTATTACTGCTTCCAATTTATATCTAATGTGAAAATATAAAGTATTTTTCGGGTATTTCTTCTAATATTTCTCACTTCTCTGAAAAATGTTATGTTGACTTTGTGTAATAATACAATGTATACAGCTGCTTTTAAGGAAAAATATATAGATAGATAATTTTTTGTTGTCTTGATATATGTAAAAAAAAAACCGTTTTAAGAAAAAAAAATTATATTTACATTCCAAAATATTTATAAAAACATTGAGCTGCTTGGAACATGAATTATTTCATGGAGCCGACAAATAATTGTATCGTAGAGAAATGGATGTTATTTACACACATATTGCATTCCGGAACTATCAGAGCAGTGTTATTAAATATGTAACAGAAAAATCTGTTTAACGTCTGCTATTCCTGATCAGTAATTATGGTTAATGCTTGGATGGTTTCAATGTTGCTATATGCTGCTTGTAGCCTGCTAGCTGGTGAAATATAAAATTTGCATTATATTGCAGTATGTGATGGGCTGCAGAGAATGGAGGCTTTATAGTAGAGTGAAGAGTCAGTGCTGCCACTGTGTGGTGGTTGGCGGTATGTGCCGCGATAGCAAAGGAAGCTTTACTGTGTAATTAAATGTTGGTAGGTTTGGCACACAGGCATTAATGCCAGGTTGTTTGAAGAATCATTTTTACTTCTACATAAGTGGGGGCATGACGAGACCATCGATTGTTATACGAATGAGAAAGGAACTTTAAATGTAATAATGTTTTGCCTTTGTATTTACAATGCTATGTGTGGCAGTTTCAGAGGGTACCCTTCCTTTCAAGCAGAAAGCAGCATTTTATTTCCCTCGGACATAAGAAGAAGCTGTAATAAGTAATTTGCATTCCAGATTAGTTCTATATCACATTTTAGAGCTCACACAGCTTAGCACCTGCCCGCATGGTGCCTATGACGTTATTTAATGCTACATTAATTTCACTGGGTATTTATTAGCTATTGTCGCTTATTTAAATTTATACATAAACACATTCTGGGATCATAGAGATACTGCATTTATTAAAAGAGTATATGATGTAAGAAAACCAGGGGTAAATTCTATTTCCCAGTGTTCAAAATGGCTGCTGCACCCAAGATTTAATGGTTTAAACAGATTTCATTGCTTGGGAGAAAGATAAAAAGGGAAGCAGAGGGGGCAGTGTCTTAACCATTGATCTGCCTGAAAATCCCTGTTACATTTTACAGGCCCCCAGACAATTACTGCATTTCTCCTTCTGGCTTTCTCTATATTTCGTTAGTTTTGTTAGTGTTTTGTTTTGTTTCTTGTTTTTTAGTTTTATAAAAATCATAGGAAAACCACAGTGCTTAACAGTATGTGTAATTCCAGCCTCTTACACCAATGCTCGCACACTGTGTAACGCGGAGTGTTCTGTTCCTTATTGTGCATTTTAACGGTTATTTGTACAACTGAATTCATATGTTTATGAGGAATATCACCCTCAAGCCCATAGACACTGGTACACACTCACATATACACTTGGCAAATATTAGCGGTAATAATACATGGCAACAGTCATATTAAAATAGTTGAATATTTGAGGAAATACCAGAATTTATTTTATAATCCTTTTTCCTGCCTGTTACCTCCTAACTAAAAGCTGTGTTTTTTTGTGTGCAAAAGTAAACTTTAATATACAGATATATTCTCGATTACATGATTATATACACACACACACACACACACATATATATATATATATTTAAAACAATGTCCTTATTCTCCTAAAACTAAGCTCCAGTTCGTTCACATGTCTGTAAGTGATATATTCTAAGGGGACCATTACAGGATCTTCAAAGTTGAACATTCTTCTAAAGCCTTTACTGTGAGTTTTATAGTCATGAAGGGAGCAGACTCCTGACTGGATGACTGTTCAAGAGCCATAAAACTCCTGCACCACATTCAGATAAGAGAATGCTTTTTATGTTGGGGCTTAAACTGTTAGATGTTTACAGCATAATTGTTCATTACTTAGAAATGTGAAAAATTTTAATCACGTTCACATTAACAATTGCTTTTTTTTAAGCATTCTGTTATGTTATACAGCAGCAGCAGGCAAAGCAAACATTCTTTAAAAAAAAAAAGCTATTAAGGATAGTTTAATAACAATATATTTTAACTGATTAAATGCTGTTCTGTGCTCTCGCAAAGAGCTACTGAGGTTTGCTGGCTTGGTTATTCATGATTCTATTATAATAATAATGGCTGTACTATCTCCTGACAATGAGCATTGTAAAAGGGATTCGTTTTTTTTACTGGTGTCTAAAATATTGTGTAAAATAAACAAGGTCTTTAAACATATTCCATGATAAGAAAAAAAAATCATTAATATTTAATGAATAATTAATATTTACCATTTCTGAGCAAAAAACTGAACTACATGGGTGGAGTGTACCCAATTTGATATTTATCTTGTAGTTACAATGTCTTGATTAAGTCTGACATGATATTATATATGTAAGTGGGTAATTATAAGTCTGGTTACAAACCATACAAGAATTCCAACTTCTTCATTAATTTGCTGAACTTCTGCTGATGACTAAACTGGATTCCTATGATTGGATTGCGTAACAATGAATAAAAATACTGATTGCAATGAAGTCCCTTTTTGTTTCGTGCATATATGGGTGTATGGTGGTTAAAGGATGAATACTGTGACTGGGTATTATTATATATAATACTGTGACTGGGTAATGAAATATAAAGCACAGAGCGACATTAAAGTACTCCCTGTATCAGGATCGCGGGGAAGGAGCATTGCAATGGCGAGGTCCGTGTGATATGATGTATACATTATTGCTGTATATGTGCCTGGGAAGCTGTGTGGTATTTGGAAGTTTGCTGGCTCTGTCCCTGTCCCAGGGGAGCACCATCATAACTCCTTCCCATTGGCTCCTGACTGATCAGCTGCTTATATTTGCTTCTGTCGCTTTTGGCGCTTGGCCATCCAGAAACAAACCAGTTCGATGACTACTAATAGTTATAGCTCGATGTACTAATACACAACAAATCACAGTACTACAAGTGCAGAGCAAATGAGTTCTTACTTTGTGAATAGCACTTTCCCTGGGAGCCTGCCTAATGGGCAAGATTCGTTTGTGGGTCAGATACCCCTCTACTCTTCTGGCTATGATGCTCTGAGGCATTTTCAAGGTTCATATGGGACAACTTCTCTGCAGGATAAATCTTACTCTTCGCCCTGCTTCTACCAGCAATCTAACACAGTCATTGCCTGCAATCGAAACTCTTATGATTATGGGACGTCGTGTTTCTACCCGGACAAGGCCAGTAGCAACAGTCCCACCTCTTACCAAGCTAACAAGAGGGCTCCTGGAGGAGAATATCTGCAATTCTCCGCTGATCAGCCGTACAAATCCGCCAATATACAGAGCAAACTACTAAACGAGGAATCCAATGACCGGAAGTATAGTAACCCTGTCTACCCCTGGATGCAGAGAGCCAACTCCTGTACCGGTAAGTCACTAATATATGCAAGGCAAGACTGAGGGGGCACTACACCGACTAACCAGGGGGATAGGAGGAGAAGGTGTTACACTATTGCAATAAAATGCACAAACTGGTTATATTTAGTGATCTAGTACACGTGTGCTGGTTTATTAAAAGTGCAATATACTATTCTACTATTCCATATATATATATTATTAACTCATTGCTGTGACATACATAAGAGTGAGATTTGTTAAACTAAACAAGTCAAAATGCTGTATGTGTCAATCAATGTCAAAAATGAAATTCTACTGAAATAACCATTGACATTGTGCATTAGAAATTATACATTTGCAGACGTACAAATTTATTTAAAAAAAAACACCTGAGAATGCAGCAAATAAAAAGTAATACAAATTGTATGACAGCAAAGAAACTGAAATATTTTACATTTAAACCAATAGACCTTTAGAGACACCTGGATATATCTGTGTTTACTATAAGTTTTAGACTAGATCACGAGCTGTTTGTTTATTAAGATATGTATTTGCTTAATATCTTGGGACTGTATATATAATCAGATGATCTGTTTGTTGTTGTCTTTCAGGTACAGTCTACGGGAACCACGGAAGGAGGGGAAGACAGACATACACAAGATACCAAACATTAGAACTAGAGAAAGAATTCCATTTTAATAGATACCTGACAAGAAGGAGGAGGATTGAAATAGCGAATGCTCTCTGCCTAACAGAACGACAGATTAAAATCTGGTTTCAGAACAGAAGAATGAAATGGAAGAAAGAAAGCAAGATTATTAATTCCTCACAGCCCAGCAGCGACCCACCAGAGGACAAGAAAGTCAATGAAAGCGACACTTAGTCAGCAGGCCTCCCCTTATTCATCTGGATTCTTTACCCTGTCTACACACCATCATATACATGTTAAAATGAACCTCATTCTCTTGATCTCCACCTAGTCCAAAGCGCCTGAACTCCTGGATCGTTTAGCTGGTAGTAAAGCATGTATACCGTCTCCATATAAAAATGTCTATGTAAATACTCCAAAAACATGCTGTTTGCCTTTGAGCAACGGATGTAAAGTAATTCATGCGGAAAGAGTTCTCAACCTTATTTTAACCACGTAAAGCCACTGTAATAATATATTCGTGGATCGGATACAATACAAGCTCTGGACTGTATTAATATGCTATGTAAAGAGACATCCAAACAAATGTGAGCTTGAAATATAATGTATACAAAAAAGAATCCGGAAATGTGAGGTCATCCTGTTTTCTCCAGACTCTGGACAAAATGTTAATGTCAGCTGCATTGTAAATGTAACAATAATATTTACAGCCGCTCATTGTTGCTAACCGGCAATGCAAGACAACGACCCTTCTTGGTCATTGAAAGGAAACGCAAAAGAGCTAATTTTTCAGTGGGGGATTGTATAAATCTATGAAATAATAATAATAAATATAGATATTGGAATAAAGCTGGCCCCTAAAACTACGAAGCATTCATGATTTTTATTAAGTGCAAGTGTGGCGAATCTTTAGTTGGGTAATTCAATGCATAATGCGTAAAAATAGCGCAATAACGATAACGAGTAAATCTGGGTGTTTTTCTTGTTTATTTTCCTCTGCAATAAATGCAGGAATTTTCTCATTGTCTGTAAGCATAAAGTCCCAATGTTTTATTGCATATGTGCTCCTTGCCTTTTCAGTATTGTATTACTAAGAAAATGACAATTTAAAAGGCAATTGTAGTATAAAATAAAACGTATGCATCCTATAACAGCGATCCCTGTAAGGTAAATGAATTAGAATGGAATATAATGCTGTGAGTGACTGTTAATTCGCCATTACCTCCACACAGCTATTTCTACATCATCAAGAGGGAAATAAGGGGTCTTAATAAAATGCATGATGGAAGTGAAAATATATATTTAGAATATATAGCAAACAGTGCAATTTGTGCAATATTTCCGTATTAATATGGGGGTTTGTGAACTGTGGCAGTGAGTCGGTACATTTGGTATTCACTAATGGAGCTGTGAGGGGAATGCAATAATTTTTCTGTAATGGGATGTAACCTCAATTCGACCCCGGCCCTGCAGTCTCTGGCTCGCGGAGGAGACTGCAATGACAGCAAAGTGTCCAGACGGTGGCGTTAGAGTCTGAACAAAACTCTGCTGCTCCAGACGGGGCCGCGCTGCAATGCTCGCTCCTCTCAGCATCCTCCCAGCCCCCCCACTAATACACCAGTTTACCTCTAGAGGTCATCAGGCAGGATTTACGACTGGACAACAAAAGCACGTGATTGCAAGTCGTACCCCATATTTGGGTGCCTACGTAGGAGGCAACCAAGTACATGTCCCAGTCATTTCCATAATTCATCATAAATTGTGCAAGGGTGCTATAGACGCACAAAACGACCAAGAGCCACAAATCAAGCACACATATCAAAAAACAAATGAGCTCTTATTTTGTAAACTCATTTTGCGGTCGCTATCCAAATGGCCCGGACTACCAGTTACATAATTATGGAGATCACAGCTCGGTGAACGAGCAATACAGGGATTCAACAAGCATGCATTCCAGCAGGTACGGATACGGCTACAATGGCATGGATCTCAGCGTTGGGCGATCAGCTTCCAACCACTTTAGTGCCAATGACAGAGCAAGAAATTATCCATCCAACCCAGCCTCCTCTACAGAGCCAAGGTATAACCAACCTGCAACGTCTTCACACTCTCCTACACCTGACCCTCTACCCTGCGCTGCTGTGTCCACCCCGCCTGTCAGCGACAGTCACCAAGGAGTGAAAAACTCTATAACTAACTCAAACAGCACTACGTCCAATTCCAACGCCAGCAGCAATAGTAGCAGCACCCACATTACCAGAGAAGGGCTTGGTGCTTCTTCTGGTGCTGAGGATGACACGCCAGCTAGCAGCGACCAGGCAAGTTCACAGAACGGCCAGAGCCCTGCTCCATCAGTACAACCCCAGATCTACCCCTGGATGAGAAAACTGCACATAAGTCATGGTAAATAAGTCTGATCGTTATTTTCCTGCCAGGAAAAGTGAATAGTAGAGGGGGTCATAGAATCCAAGTTTCAGGCACTGCAATTGCTCGTGATGTGCTTAGACATTTTTATGACCACATAAAAAAAACCTTTGACTTAGGACAGAGAAGGAGAGAAGTCTTAAATTATTTTGTTATCACAAGTCTAGTGTCAGGTGATAAACACACCAGAAACTAAAAAAAAATGGTTCTCCTTAATTTAATTTTGTTAAGATACCACTTTTGGAATTACCTAAATTAATATTTGTCAACTGAATTGATATATGAATATTAATATCACATATTTGAAGTAAATGTATGAAGCTGCTTCCTGTCTGTGTCATGTTGCTATGTGTTTATGAATGTATTTATTTTGCAGACAACATAGGGGGACCAGAAGGGAAGAGAGCTAGGACAGCGTATACTCGCTACCAAACACTTGAGCTGGAGAAGGAATTTCATTTTAATAGATACCTGACACGCCGAAGGAGGATTGAAATAGCCCATGCCCTTTGCCTATCTGAGAGACAAATTAAAATTTGGTTTCAGAACAGAAGGATGAAATGGAAAAAGGATAACAAGCTGAAGAGTATGAGCATGGCGGCAGCGGGGGGGACATTTCGACCATAAATGTCTCATCGGAGCAACAAAAAAAAAGTACTGGTCCAGTATTAGAAGGAGGTCACAATAGACTTTCTAGGACTCTTGTGTGTGACTTCTGTGAAGAAAAGCCTGTTCATGTGCCCCCTTTATATCCTAGCCATGTGCCCATCTGCTGGGTGAATATAGCTACAGATGCTTTATATGTATGTTTTGTTCCTTTGGATGGCTATGTCTTGACAATTGTAAATGTTTTAACTTATTTGAGTATGTAAAACGCTATGTGTTACTTGAAGCAGCGGAACAACAAAAAAAAAATGTTTTCAAAATATTCTGTTCTGTTCTGCATTCAATTTGTAAAAAACAAAAAGAAAAAACAAAAAGAAAAAAACAAGCAGCCCTGTACATGTTTGTGAAGTGTAACTTTGTCTGAATGCCTAAAAAAAACCCCGTCTACCTAAATCTGAAGAAACTACCTATTATACCTGTGAATAACTATGTTGTAGAGGTGACAATTTATCTTGTGTTAGTGTGGTGAGTAGTGAAACAGTGACACAAACTGTGATGCTCTACAGTTAGTCCTTAGCTGTGCCTTTGTATCCTCATGACTCCTCTGCACGACCTCCTTTAAAGTGGCTGCACTCGCAGCAAAGTGTATGTAATATGTGTTTTGTTCACAAAGTTAACGATATAGTCGAGCTTGGCTGTTTAAGCAGTTGCTATAAATATATATATATATA
>WWET01002467.1:75925-100168 GCA_011038615.1 Limnodynastes dumerilii
TATGTTTGTGTGTATGGATATAGATATATACCATGTTTGTATTTTACATACATTTAAAAGAAATAAATGAATACATAAATATATATTATTTCAATAAATCTACCTATACTTAGCATATGAATAGAAGATAAATATCAAAGCTCTCTTCAGAGAATGAGTGACACTAAAAATAATAGTGCGACATTAAAAAACCACTCACCTTATCCTCTCTAACCATTGAACAGGCAAATATTACTTCTATTCAGAAAGTAGATCTATTGTCATGTTCAGCCATTTTAAACTGCTGCTAAATATCCTCATAGAGCAAGAATTATCCTCACGCTTCCCATATGTGCCAGCGTTGGTAACAATAGGCTCTGTAAGTGCTCTCTTTACAGACAATTAAAAAAAATATATATATACATATATATAAGAAAAATGATTTTATTCTAACACCAATATAATTCCCACAATAAATGGGTCAGCCCTAGGTAAAGTACAGCAAATGAATTTAGATTGTGTCTGGGTGTAGCTCTTATGTATCTGGAATGGTGGGGTCTTTGGTGTCAAAACTTTGAAGATTAATGGATTACTTTGTTAATGACTTAAGGCGTCAGATTTTGGTTCTTCAATGATTTGTGGGGTGTAAAACGCTTCTGTGACAGGCTGAAACAATGCAGTGAGAGTAGAGGAGAGAGTGAGACTCCAGGCAGCAGCAGCCAGGCAGGCAGTGAAAAAAGATCTTTAAATATATATTTCATGCAGGGTCTCCAGCCTTCTAGATAAAAATGTGTAAATAAAAACCTTGCTGCCATACAATGAGGCGTTCCTTCTTGACTTTTTTTGGATCAATCACACAGACAGTGGCTTCTTTTGATTAAACCCCAAATTGTCATTGGACAGGAGCAATCATGTGACAACCAATTCGGTCCAATTTCAACCTTGTCTCCATGAATTCAATAGTTTAATAGTAGCACAGTCCCCATACGGCTGTAATCAGTGAATTAGAAAAAAAAAACACCAGGAAGGATTTTTATGATTTTTTTCGTCGTCGTTACAGGGCCTTTAAACGTAGGGTAGGGGCGAACTTTTTTAAGAGGCTTTGAGGAGAGGGCCATGAATTACGAATTTGAGCGAGAGATTGGTTTTATCAATAGTCAGCCGTCGCTTGCTGAGTGCCTGACATCCTTTCCCCCTGTCGGTGATACATTTCAAAGTTCATCAATCAAGAGCTCTGCGCTTTCACACTCGACACTTATTCCTCCTCCTTTCGAACAGACCATCCCCAGCTTGAATCCAAGCAGCCACCCTCGCCACAGCCGACCCAAACAGAGCCCAAATGGTAACCACGGCAGCCCAGTGCCACCGGGCTCCCTGCCTCCGGAGTACCCCTGGATGAAAGAGAAGAAGGCTTCCAAGAAACCCCCCTTACCTCCAGCTTCCACTGCCCCAGCCACTGCAGCCTGCCTCAGCCAGAAAGGTCAGTGATCAGCCTCTCACCCTCTCAGCCAGGGCAGAGGGGGGTTCTCCATCCGGATTCATGGGGTTTATCCACAAGTTTTGGTTTCTTATTAAAACTTTGAGACCTCTGTTCGTCTCCTAACTTTAAGCAATGCTCATAGTTCAGGGGATGATTGATTAACTTAAAGTATGCGGATCTTGATTGATTGATTATAAGATTTTTTTTTAGACTTTGTTTTAATAAAGTGATGTTTAATATGCCTTAAAAACACTTCTATATCACACAGAAGTGCAAAAACAACCGAGTTTGCAGCATACAGGGCGGCCATTTTGTTGCAGGGGATATAGCTATAATTGCATTTCTATCCAATCCATTTCTTTAAGCAGTGCTCATGGATAACTGAGTGTTTTGTGGTTTTACAGAAATTATTGAAATTCAGGATAACAGTAACGGAGGATCCAGGAGATTAAGGACAGCTTACACCAACACACAGCTTCTAGAGCTGGAGAAAGAATTCCATTTCAACAAGTATCTGTGCAGACCAAGAAGGGTGGAGATCGCAGCTTTGCTGGATTTAACCGAGAGACAAGTGAAAGTGTGGTTTCAAAATAGACGAATGAAGCACAAGAGACAGACACAGTGTAAAGAGAATCAGAATGGGGATGGGAAGTGTAAAAGTTTGGGGGACTCTGAGAAAAGTGACGGTGAGAAGGAAAAGTCTCTGTTTGAGCAGGCTCTGAACAATGTCTCTGGGGCTTTACTGGAGAGGGACGGATACACTTTCCAGCAAAATGCCCTGTCCCAACAGCAGGCTCCGAACTCACACAATGGGGAATCTCAGAGCTTTCCAATCTCGCCTTTATCCAGCAACGAGAAAAATCTAAGACATTTCCAGCACCAGTCACCCACTGTTCAGAACTGTTTATCATCCACAATGAGTCAGGACACCGCAGCTGGCATGGACAATGATAGTCCTGAGGGCCTAGATGTGGCTTCTCTATCAGACTTTAATGTCTTCTCATCAGATTCCTGCTTACAGCTCTCAGACACAGTGTCCCCCAGCTTACCAGGCTCTCTAGACAGTCCTGTAGATATCTCTGCAGACAGTTTTGATTTTTTCACAGATACATTTACAACCATTGACTTACAGCATCTCAACTACTGATAATCCGCGCACTAAAACCTTGGTTTTTTCTGTTTTGTATTTTTTTTTTTTTTTTACATTTTTTTGGTGTTCAGAATCCGTTTTTATTGCGTCCAAGAGATATTTGGTTATTTAATTACGATGCATTTTACTTTCTGTTTAAGCAAACCGTTGCAAGCAATAAGTAAGCCCTTCAAGAAAGTGACTATATATGTAAATGTATCTTCACTTTCTTTTTATTTTTGTATTACATCGTTGTCATATAAGTATTTTTGTAGAATAAATGACTATATCCCCACATGTTCTTTTATTTTACAACCTCTTAAAATAATCTTACCGTAAAATCCAAGTATTTTGTCCATAGAAAGCAATTCAGAATAAAACACACGAGATAAATAACAAAAGTTGTAGCAATAATAATAATATAAAAATAATATTGATAATAATAATTCACAAACGCCTTATGAATGTTTGTATAGCATAATATTTATTACAGATCTATATGAAATATATATTTAATTTTGCAAATGTTTATTTTAAAATTGCTAAAAATATTAATATAAATTCATCTATTTTTAAATAATGGTTATATTATTAGGACATTTTGTTGCTAAATTGAGAAAAAAACAGATCAAAGGTATCCTTTGGTTGATAATCCAAATCGAAATTAGTTGATTTTTGAAATTATAAAGTGTAATATATTCATTAGGAAATGACTTCAAACTTGGTAAAATTATGTCAGTTTTGAGAGAAGATCCTGGGGACTATAATCTAAAAGACAAAAAATAAAGTAAAGTAAAAAGCAATGATATATAGGGAGTATCCTAAAAGCAACACATAAAAATTGCACTCATACAAGTTAATATAATTGTCTAGAGCTTCCCATCCCCCACTGTTATAACTGTATCGTCTCGAATGTCCCTGTAATGCAGATCGGTGTGTGTGGGCATGTGTATAATATATATATATATATATACATACATACATACATACATATATATATTTATATACATACACACACACACACATGTACACATAAGCTAGGAAAGTTTGTTTTCCACAACATTACACGCTGAGAGGTCTGCTTGAGCAATAATATCTAGCTATGTTGGTTACAATTCTTCCTGAACTCATAAATCATATGCTTTCTATGAATGAGAATGTCATCAAGGAGATCAATTGCAGGGACGCACACACAAAAACAAAAAAACCCCTGTTACGTATTGCACCAGACTGGGGATTCCATCCAGGAGCTTAGAGCTAGAAGGCGTTTAGCCATAATTCATTTTTATTGCCCTATTAAAACAACAGCTTGGTTTTACTGCGGCTGCTGCAATAAGCAGTGAGCGTGCCCCATTCACTTCTATTAGAGCCTGTGAGATCTTTCTCTATACATAGCGCGGGATGTTCCTTCACTGCCCTGCAAGATATAACCCTCCATCATCTTAAAAGCTTATTCAATTACAAGCACATCAGCCATCTACATACATGGATAGGTTAAGCTGTGCATCGGCCAGAATAACGAAACGTATGGATTTTTTTTTTGTGTGTCCCCCACAAAACGAATTTGCAATCAGAAACGTTTGCTTTTTCCCCCCTAGCTATTTTGGTGTAGTCCATTGCATACACGTAAATTATGACTTTCTATTTTATTAATAGTATATATATATTTTGTGTTATTTTTGTAACTATTTCTATATTGTACCAATTTATAAAGTGTTTTATTTTTTTTTATTTTTACACAAAGGAATTCCAGAGTGAACACGGTATAAAAAGACACATTCCTTTCATAGTTTTGTGCTATGTCCATTATAATTCGTATTGAGCTGCAGGATTCTAAGCACAGATTCCATGTCTTTGTTGCTGACAGTAAGACAAAGGATATGTCCTTCTATGTAAAGCAGCACCAGTAACACGGCTTCAATGAAATCCCAGCGCTCTTCATGGCTAAATATAAAATATATTTTCCCATCTTAGCAGCAAATGAAGTCACGATATCATACATCATGGCTCATCTGCTTTGCATTAGCTGGCCCTATAGAACGGCCATATAAGTATCCATAGAAACTTTTTTTTATTCAGGCCTCGAGTTTAGCGTTTCTCTAAACTGGCATTAAAAAAAGTTATTGTTGTATAATTTTCAAAATAAATAATTAAAGATGATTTAAACTATAAAACTAAATCATATGTTTATTCTATGGGACAGAAAATTATGTTATATATCTCATATTTTTTCATTCTAACATATACAAAGATTTAAAAGAGTTTAACATTTTTTGTTTTAAATTATTTAAAAAAAATGTAAAATTATATCTTGCAACTTTCGTTATTTTGGGTTTAACAGAATGTTTAGAGTAAACAAGAGTGTTGTAAACGGATCTAATCTGGGTGAATGACTGATCGCCTTTCAGTCTAAAAACTCTTCTTTTTTTTTTAAAGCAACCCACTTATCATTACTTCCTCCAAACACACTATCTGGGGAGTGAATATCAAATTACAGACAGGCTTGTAGCGTCAGTTTTACCGGTAACTCTTAATAATATGTTAGGTGGTATCACAGCAAATAAATAGATTTAAAGATAAAATTCCATTTGTTGTATTTAGAAACGCACAAACTCAGTAAGAAGAATTTAGCATTTCGGAAATTAGTAGAAATCACATCAAAATATGGAACTGGGAATTTTTTCTTTTTCCATACTTGAGAATATCAGTGTAGCCAACACACAAAGCCTCCATGAAATAGCTGTTACAGTCTCTAAACATAGAGATCGCAGCGTCTAAAATGTCAAAAGACATGATAAACTGAGAAAATCTACAGCACAGGAAGCATAAAACGTGTAAGAGTGCACAATCCCCCCAAAGCACTTCATAATGGAACACACACATGATTCTGCAAAGATGATCGCTGCAATCTCTGCTCTAGCTAGGATCAGGGAAGGCCACGCCTCTTCCGCTGACGTCACATCACTGGCCTCACTCACAGTCTTTGTTGGTGGCCACAAGTCACTGTATTGTATGGAGCAAAAATGTAGCCAAATGCTTTTTTAAAATAAATACATGAAAAAGAAAGTTAAAATGTTTACAGTTCTCTCTTTTTCATTAGGTAATTTCTAGTCCAGTTACTATAACATATATATATATATATATGATTTTTTTTTACTAAAGAGGGATTTTTTTTTAACAGTTTGGAAAGATGACATTTAACAATAATAATAATAATAATAATAATAATAATAATAATAATAATAACAACAACAGCAACAACTCTATTATTGTGGTTTCATAAACAACATAACCTTTTATATCAATATAATTTAGAAAGCAATAGATAATAAAACAATTATTGTTTAGATGTTACAGTTTTTATATTATGCAAAGCATATAAAACAACAGGTAGAAATATATACTTTTTTACTTTTAGGGGCTTATCTAGAGCTGCACTTCTGCCTGTTTTCCAAAAAGTGGAACAAGGAGTTTCACAATAATTAAATGGTAAAATGGGTATTTTTCTCATTTAAATAGACGCAGTAGCAGTGAAAGGTGCCTGCGCTTCCCTGAGACGCTTACACCATGTGAGTGGATGGTGTAAGTAGAAAGAGCAGGTCCTTTTCAATGTGAAAATTACCCTTGTGTTCAAACATTTTTTAAATAAAATTTGCTTATTAAATAAAAATATTTTCCCTTAAAAAATGTTTAATGCCAGCATAGCAGTGGAATATTGCTACTATACTCTGGCATTAACTTACCTGTTGAAAAAAAGCATTTTAATGGGTTTTTAAATGCTGCAAATGCAAGCATTAAAAATCCATTTAAAAGCATAAGAAAATGGCCTTTGCCCATATGGCTTTGTCAGTTTCTATGGAAACACGCAACTCTGGATAGAACATACAGCGTGTGCGCTAATACTCTGAATCAGCTGCTATTTGTTAATCTAATATTAATAGTGAGCATGATTGGAGAGCTGGCTGTATAAGATAATCTGTGCAATCACATATTGGAAAAATAAAAAGAGAAAAAGGTGGTGTCAGCCATAGCACCCAGTAATTATCCAATTATACCATAATTACACCATCTTTTTGCTGCTTGGCAATTTAATGAAATGCTTCAAATATAAATTGTAACATATTAAACCTTGCTAGACTTTAATTTGAAATGAAAATTGCACAATGTGTTCTAGACTAGTTCTCCAGTTTTAGTGAAATTAGACATATGACTATGACCTGCAAACCCTCTTTTATTTTGTTCTTGAAATGCAAGTGCTTGCTTATTATATGGTGTCTCCAAAGTCACAGGAAATAAAGAAGGACAGTTTGCCTGTAAAACATACTAGGACTTTTAGTTTCCCAACATCTGGCAAGCCGGCACTTGTAGAGCTGCAGGTTCACTACCTGCTTCAAAGGTACTCTTAGCACTGTGCAGAGCTGATCCAGAGCTGTGATTCTGTCTATGTTTAGGTGGAAGCACAGCGGGAAATCATTGAGCCCATGTGCAGAATGAGAATGAGCACAGAAAGTCAGAAGCAGGGCAACCCATGGCCCTGAGTCTGCACCCATGTGCTCTGTGCCAGTGGAATGTGTTGTTCCAAGATAATGAAATGAGAAAATAAGCATTTCATTACTTCTGCTAGGTGCAATAGCAGCCTGGAGTCCCTGCGCCTCCTTCAAAATCTTGCCCCATCTCAGGGGATGGTGTAAGCCGCAGGGCATTTCCTAGTAATAAATGGCCCTATTTGTAATATAAACAGCACCCTAAACATGTAAAAAAAATAAAGAAACATGAAATTTATGAATGATTAAATGTTTAAAATACATTTCTGGCCATAAACCACAGTACAGTACATTTTTTAGGCCTGAGTTGCAGCTTATTGCCACACAGTAGTATTGTAAGGGGTGTTATATGACTGTAAATAATAACAAGCAAACAAAAAACATTAGACACAGGCCAAATGGTACAGGCTGCTGCACTACACCTCGCAGTCTTTGTGCATACAAACCAACAGCAGGTTTGAAATGAGTGCCCATTATCACTATGTTCTCTCCAGAGATGCGCGCTTTAGCAGAAACAAGAAACTCTGCATCCAATGTATTTCTCTCCAGAGGTGCGCGTTTTAGCAGAAACAAGATACTCTGCATCCAAAGTATACTGAATCCATGGTATGTGTGCAGCACTTCCACAAATACTCTGCATCAAATGTATACTGAATCCATGGTATGTGTGCAGCACAAGTCCTACATGTGAGCAATGGGAGCAAGCACAAAAAAGTGGACACAAAGGGCCTGATTCAATGAACAATATGCGCCGCAATAGACGGAAAAATGATTGCAGTGCGCATTTTCCTGTCCATTACGTTAGCTGATTTTTATGCGCGGGTCTATGAGATATAAAAAAATTGTAGAATTAGCTTTGCACCGCAAAATATGCGGCTGGGAGGCTAATTGAATCAGGCCAAAAGTGGTTGATCCACCTGTGATTGCATTTGTGTGCTGTGTGCTAGTGGAAATTTGTATTCTGCTTTATTAAAATTTGGAATGTGGAAGTTTCAGTGCATCTGGAAGCGTAACTGCAGCCATGTTTGCCTGCTCATCCTCCTGAAATTCTACACCAGCACTAACTGGACCTAACTATCATTAAACAGTCTAGTTTATGACTAATTAGCTCCTTTCCTGTACAACTTATGCAGTGTTGACTCACAGTCCTCTAGACAGGACACACACATTTTAATCTGCTGCACATAATCTCTGCTGGAGCTGATCCAGCGCTGTATTTACAGCTATTTGTAGGTGTACGTGCAGTGACATTTCACACTGAGCATGTGCAGAATGGGAGAGAGCACAGAAAGATGGAGGCGGTGTTACTAATCAGCCTGTGTTTGCTGTGTGGTGTTCCACTATATTTAATATGATATAGTGGGGTTTTTAGTGCGCTGTGAGTGAAGTAGCAGGCCGGATTTCCTGCACTTTCACGTATTTTTTCACCACCTCAGGGCTTGTGTAAGTACAGAGCTGGGGACACACTACAGTGTTTTCTAACGACTATCATTCCAATCACACGATAAATGAGTGTTTGGAATGACATTATGCAACTGTGGATGCTGCAATGATCATGCAAAGTACACATCGTTTGATAGCGTTTTTAAAATAGTTTATGTCTTAAAACACAATTCTGCACTACACTACTGTACTTGCACTATGCTAAACTGACTTTTTTTTGCTACACATGTAAACATGTATAGGCTGCTGCAATTACACTGTGCAGCCTATATGCCTTTATGCATCAGTTTGCATGTTCTATTGTCAGTACAGCCTATCCAGGTTACTCCACTACACTAAAACTTTGGATCAGGTCCTTTGGAGCTTATCCAGAGTTTCAGGGGCGGATTCAGAGTTTGGGAGTAAGGGAAAAACAGATGCAAGTATACAGCTCGGCTAAACCATTTTGCAAAGTAAGGGGTGCTAAGTAATTTAAAATCTTTTGAATGCAGGTAAAAGACTTTACTTTTGTACATAGAACTCAGATACTGAATAGCTTTATGTTTAATCTATAAAATAAATTTGAGCTAAGAAACTTCACCTCTCAATTCTAATTCTGCTTTCACAATATAAATTTGCCTCCCCTTGCAGTTCAACATGGTATTGCTCAGGTCTACACATGCACCTAAAAAAGGTATAAGTTCAACTTTGAATCAGCCCCAAATACTGCATAGCTTGATGTTTAACCTTAAAATTAGACTACAGCTAGGAAACCTCACATTTTAACTCTCATTCTGTTTCACAATTTAGCTTTGCCACCCTCCCATTGCACCATGGGGTATACACTTAGGCCTGGATTCAGAGTTTGGGAGTAAGGGTAAAACAGGTGTAAGTGTATAGCTCAGCTACACCATTTTTCAAAATGAGGGGTGCTCATTAATCTTTAACATAAAGGGAAAATACATTACCTTTGCACACAGAACTCAAATACTGCATAACTTTATGTTTAATCTATGAAACAGAGCTGAGCTAAGAAATGTTACCTCTTAAATATAATTTTGCTATCACAATGTAAATTTGCCCCCCCCCCTTGCAGTAATGCTCAGGTCTACACTTGCACCTAAAAAAAGGGTGTAAGTGCAGCTCTGAATCCAGGCCCTAGAGTAAAAGCAAAACAGGTGCAAGTGTAGACCTGAGCAAAACCATGTTGCAAAGAAAAGGGTGCATATTAATATACATTTTTTGCATCCAGGTTAAATACTTTGTTTTTGCACATAGCACTTAATGTGGCTGATTTAGAGTTGGGAGTAAGGGCAACACAGGAAAAAGTGTACAGCTTGGCTACACCATTTTTCAAAATAAGGGGGGAGGCTAATTAATTTATTTACTTTTACACATAGAACTCACATACTGCATAGCTTTTTGTTTAATCTATAAAATAGAGTTCAGCTAAGAAATGTCACCTCTTAATTCTAAATCTGGTGTCACAATTTAAAATTGCCTCCCCTTGCAGTTCAACATGGTAAAAAAAAGCTGTAAGTGCATCTCTGGATCAGCCCCAAATACTGCATAGCTTGATGTTTAACCTCCAAATTAGACTACAGCTAGGGAACCTCACCTTTTAACTCTCATTCTGTTTGCACAATTTAGTTTTGCCACCCTCCCATTGCACCATGGGGTTTCCAGAAATACACTTACACCTGTTTTTCCCCTCAAACTTTGAATCCCCTGTATCAGGTCCATCACCTGCAAACATAGTGATAATAATGGTAGGGGTCACATCATATTGGAATGCAAAAGTTGGACCCCATGTGACCTCAGGACAAAACCAATTCAACTTTTTGCTACACATACAATAAAACTAATCTCCTAATCCTTTTAATATGGTGCATCATATTAGCGCATGCTTTGGGGGTCATTTGTTATAGGAAGCGGTTTTGTTTTGTTTTATTTATTTATTTAACTTAACTACAGCACTATTACCTAATTTGGCAGTTTGCTAGTGTCCATAAATATTATTGTTCAGTTTGTGTCTTTTTAGCGGCGATATGTAGGGTGGGAATCGCCTTATTGGGTGATAAAAATAGTACATGGGCAGAGCTGTTTATTGCTGTTGTGATATTGTGATAACGTGTAGCAGGAATAGGGCTGTCTGTTTCCGTGTTCCACACAGTCACTGCTGGAGTGGGAGGAGCAGAGTGAGAGAGAGAGAGAGAGAGAGAGAGAGAGAAGTTCAGCATTAGGGTAGCCTCAAGGGTAGCAACAAGAGACCACAGCATAATATATGGAAAGAGAGAGGGAGAGAATATCCGAGAAGTGGCCCACTTACAAATATATTGCCCCATTGGAACATAAGCCCAAATTATGCTAAGTGCTTGTACATATAAGCACAGTTCTGTAAATAGTGTTATACGAGACATCTATATGCAGCAGAATGCTTAGCCAATATACACACAATACACAAAATACACACATGCAGTGACTGGCCGCATCGTTTGCTACACGAGGGCATATTACTGATACACACAATGTACATATATGACTGTATATCACTATATGAAAGACTATGCAATGAGTACTGTGTAATAAACTCTCACCCCATCATCCCGCACACTAAACGCCCAGCCTCTCCTCAGATGCATTCCCATAGCCATCGCTGCTCTTGTGATCCATACATAAATGATGAGGAAGTAAGGACAGGCGATGTCACTTACCAGCGAGCTCCCTGGCTGCTCTGGCCGTGCTGCTGCCTCTCCTGTGTCCTGGGCGATGCATTGCTCAGCTGTGACTGAGCGTCACCTTGATAGAGCAGCTCCTGGAATTTAAATGCATGTGAAAGGACGATCCATCAGCAGCCAGAACAGTCCAACTTTACCATGCTGCACAGCCATTGGCTGGCGCAACCACGTGACGACACTTCACTGTACATTCATATGATTTTCTGCTGGCCCTATGGAGGAAGTGAGAAAGTTGGCACGGTCACCCAGGACTCCAAAGACACAAACACACAGTGATAGATGGACTATACGAGGATGAGTTCCTTCTTAGATTACCCCAGCTTGATTAACGGAGAGGCTGGGAGCTGCACATCAAGAGCATTTCACACAGATCATGGACTTACAACTTTTCAGTCTTGCGCTGTCACTGCCAATAATTGCAACAACGATGATCGCTTTATGGTTGGAAGGGGGGTCCAGATAAGTTCTCATCACCACCACCATCCCCATCAATCTGGAGCCTTCCAGCCCCACAACAACCTGGGCATGTCCTACACACATCCGAGCTGTGCTGCAGGATATGGGATACAGAATTTCAGCGCTACCTACTCCCACTTCCCCATAAATCAAGAAGCTGATGTCAGTCCAGGGTTCCCCACCGCTGTCTACACTGGGAATATTACCTCTTCTGTGGTCCAGCACCATCAGCACCAAAGCTATGTGGATGGCACAGGGTCAGCTCATTACATCCACCACACATATGGAGCAGAGCAGCAGAACCTTTCCATTGCCAGCTATAATAATAACAACAACAGTGTAGCCAGTCTGCACCTTAACCACCAGGAAGCTTGTCGCTTACCTTCTGCTGACACATCTCCTCCAACGCAGACCTTTGACTGGATGAAAGTGAAACGAAACCCCCCCAAAACAAGTAAGGAATACAGACATATCTGCTATGGTTTAGATTCTAGAGCAACTTGTCATTGTTATACAACTCACAGGTACTTGCTTGTTGTGCTAGGATCTTTTATAGATCACTTGACAATAGTACATTTCTAATGTACTCAGATTCTCGATACACATGCCCCTATGTTGCTTCATGGCTATGCTATGCTGTGTAGTACTGCTGATAACACCACTCTCTCTTTTTCTTCTCTAATGACAGGTAAAGTTGGAGAATATGGCTATGCTGGTCAGCCAAACACAGTGAGAACCAATTTTACCACCAAACAGCTCACAGAACTGGAAAAGGAATTTCACTTCAACAAGTACCTGACCAGAGCCAGAAGAGTGGAAATAGCAGCTGCTTTACAGCTTAATGAGACCCAGGTGAAGATCTGGTTTCAGAATAGGAGGATGAAACAGAAAAAGAGGGAGAAAGAGGGTCTACTTCCAATATCTCCATCAGCCAGCACCGGAAGTGATGAGAAATCAGAAGAGATGTCAGACAAATCCAGCCCTTCACCTTGTGCTCCTTCCCCTGCCTCTTCTACCTCTGAGCACCTAAACTCCTCCAACTGACCACCTGCTGTCAGAGACTTTACAATATTCGTACTATGTATGTGAAATGCCGTTTGGCATCAG
Organism: Limnodynastes dumerilii; assembly: GCA_011038615.1. Lineage (NCBI taxonomy): Eukaryota > Metazoa > Chordata > Amphibia > Anura > Limnodynastidae > Limnodynastes > Limnodynastes dumerilii. The sequence goes on from WWET01002467.1 coordinate 88,781, forward strand.
AGTTTTGTTTGCACAACATGTTCTGAAACCATTATTTGTGTCGAGCCAAGGAACCCAATTGGAGCCCAGTATTAGTATTGCCAATGTGTTTAGCTGCTCCTAAAGTATTTGGAGATAAATATATATAAATATATGCCTATGATCTTCTAACTTGACTCAAAAACCTCATAATGTGATGCACTATAAAGAAGCCAAAAAGTTTACACAAGTTTAAAGACTTATTACGTTTAATTTAAAAGTGTTTCTTGACTATATGTTGAAAAATGTAAATATTTCTTGCAGAGATTTATCTTGGAGGCCTTTTTTTTAGAAGTTGTAAATAATAATTACGTGTGATGTGGTGGAATGGGTAGTAGAACAAATTATAAAGTTGGAATTTCTGAGCATCATGATTTGTTATGTCTTTTTAAATGTGTTTTGTTGATAAATAATGAGCTACTTCATTACAATCCCAAGGTACGTCATTATACTACAATCGTTATGTTCAGTGTCTATGATCTAATAATATATACATGATGTGATTGCTTTATAAGTCTGTGCATGATACACAATGACTTGATGTGTCCATATACACTGAGTTTTATCAGTTGTTACATGGTGATGAAGATTAGATGTATTTCTATACTGAAAAAACTTGATCCTGCGATACGTGTATTATGGGTAATTCAAAGATAATAAGTTACGGGTTCTGGATAACGAATAAAATTGTTAAAATTACACAGAACAGATTGTCTAATTTATTCATTAGCAACAAGTAGAAACAGATATTCATAGCAACTTCTTTACTAAAAGCTATATGTCCTAGAAAACAACGAAACAGAAAATAACAATAACTTGGATCAGAATATGTTGTATATTTTTTTACAGATTTTCCCAAAGTGACTCTTACAGAAACATCTTAGGTCAAGAACTCCTGAACTTTTCACCTCGACTTGAATACTGACATGTGTAAACAGAAGAGACTGATAAAAAATGTGCAGCTTGTCTTCAACAAGTCTTTCCTCACATCCATCCATATAAACATAAGATCTCACAGTGGTTGGTGGCAAAAGAAGCATTTTCCACTTCACTCAATCCATCCCATTTAAGACAGTATATTAGGAAACATCCACTTTCCGTGAATATTGTTTGAAAAGTGGTGGGTGTTTAGTTACACAAGTCCATTAAGGTCAACACAATTTTATATGTCTGGTCATTTTAATTTAACGCTTATAGCGCAAAATATAACAGCAAGACGCAATTTCGGCGCAAACTTTGCGTCATTATATAGTAACCTGGGTCTTAGAGCTGCAGTCGACATCAAAGTAAAAGTGGAGCTAGTTCTTACTGTGCTCTTTGTTTAGGAAGGTAAGAGGCAAGGTAAACCAGATGGTTCTCCTTTCAGACTGTACTTTAATGTGTTAAGCGACATTAGCATAACAACAAACTGGTTCCACTATCTAAAATGATATCTGAGGGAACACGTTATACAGCGGAGGATTATAAGGCAACTTCAAAGTAAGAGCTCATTTAACATCTAAGTAGCTATTGAGCGCATGGTAATGATGGCATGGGTTACCTTGTAAGTCCTGAAAACGAACACGAAGAAAACAAAAAAACATCACAAAGCGTGAGGTCAAAGAAAGGACGGACATTGTATAACATAACGGATTTCCTAGCGAGGGAATGACAATCCAGTTTATAAAAAGGCGTCTAATGGATACAGTCAGAAAACTTATGATTAATATTTGCCACAAACGATCGCAAATACAAAAGAAACATCGCGAGTATTTGTTACACATTTGTATTTGGACTTATTTTCGTTCGCACGAATTTATATTTAAGGTAACAATTTAGAAAAAAAAGTAAATCAAACATAAATCAAGTTGTTTTTCCAAACAACCCGATTAAGAAATATTGTTGTAAACAAAAAATAAACCAATAATCATTTTCCGGGCAAATGTATCCAAAACAATAAACTAACTTAGTAAACGAATATTTCACATGATCTCAATAACTGATGTTTTTTGTTAAAGTTGCAGGCTGTAAGTTGCTTGTTACATAAATTTGAAATGTTTCAGATCGAATTGAAATGTTATAAACAGTGTTTTATAAAATAGATGATTTTTCTGCCTTTCTCTACAAAAGTTTACTTTCTAAGCAATACAGACACTTACAGGGGGCTTCCTCTAGGGTATTGAGATGGAAACTGATCAATATTTACTTAGTCTAAAGGCCTGTTGAAAAGGAATCTAACAACAAAATGTTTAGCTGGCTAACTCTGTTTAATCTCAGGTTCACGCAAAGTTCAGACACAAATGAATTCAGAAGCACGTCACATTAGAGGGTTTATCAGGCCATCAGCTAAACAGCAATTACACCACTCTCCTCAAAGCTCCTGCCTGCTAATCATCATTCCTAAACGAAATATTGTTTCCAAGTATATAAAATAACCTGTTACTCTTTAATGACCTACATTATAACTACACTGGTAATTAGCTGGGAACGTACATCATGGTAACTATAACAACCTGTAGCTATATCGACTTTACAGAACAAAAGTACATTGAAGAATACTACTATGCCATGGTAAACTGTATCCAGTGCTTACAGTAACAATATATACAGTATATTCATAACACTACCACTACAGCGTGCTTACAGTATCAAAAACAGCATATTAATAATGACCTATAACTACAACGTGCTTAACATATATGTACAATATGATAATAATAACATCTTATGACTATAACGTGCTTGCAGTATTATTAATACTCTATAACTACAATTAGCTTACATTTACGAAGTATATTATTTAACTAATAACATATAACTACAAAGTTATTTTTTGTTAATGCCATAAAACTACAACGTTTTATATTATTTACCAAGTAAAATTGAAACATCTTATAACTATTACACAATTCTTCTATAACGTGTAACAACAGAAATATCAATTCTTCTCTGATGTAAAAATCATTTCTAAAAACTAATAATCTAATGTCATTTTGAGATAAACTTGCAGTCACTTCCAGTATCGGACATTATTATCTGGTACCCTGTACTTCTGGTATTAAAGTTCATTATAACAAATTAAATCTGCTCTCATGCAACTGCAGTGTTTTTACACTAGTTGGCACAGATGCTAATTTAACGTAATACCTAAGAAGAGATTTCCCATTGATCAACAGAAATAACGGAAAATACATATACAGCGTCAGCAAAGGTTTGAATGAATATGAACAATTACTTAGAGATGTAGACTATTTGAACGTTAAAGCTAAATATATATGTATAAATTACAGGGAGACATTAAAGTATCTATGTAAGTTTTTATGCAATTAAATTTTTTTTTTAAATAAACCACTTAAAAAAAATAACGTAAATAACTACAGAAAGTGGAACTCAGAAAGCCAGCGAGTCCACATAACAAAGACTCAGAAATAGTTACAGTTACTGTGTGTTTTGAAATGAATGTTTTTTTGAAATGTGGTTTGTTTCATAAACATTAGGTAAATCTTCAGGTTTGGAATGCAAAATCCAGTAATGGATCTTATATATATAATACAAGTCCTGGGCAGTTCTCATGTGCAAAGAGCTGTGTGAATTAGATTCCTTCTCTTTCAGCAGATTGATTGGCTAGATTGAATTATTTCTGTCATTGACAGACACTTCGCAGGAAACATTACATCAGACAAGGGGCTTCACCCCAAACCAAGGCAGTTCTTGTGCACCTCTGCCTTAGTGACTTGCTGAAAGATATTGACATCTATAGATCTTGGCAAACGGTATGTTTTGCAGGAGATTTCATAGCACATGTGTTCTTCATCACTGCCTACCAGTAAAGACCAATCTGAAGGCAGCTCCCTCATCAGTCTGTTAATCTTTCAATATCCACAATCCCAACTCCCAGTTAAATTAACAAAGAATCTATCAGGAGGTTTTCACAATCGGGCTGGTTCACCTGATGCTGTACTTGTACTGAGGTCAAATGCTGAAGACTAAACATAAACATCCAGCACTTCACTTCAAATGCTGGTACACATATATTTTTTCCCCTTATTTAAAATTAAATAAATAAATAAATAGGAAAAAATGAGAAATTGAAATATATGTTTAATACATAATTTATTTATTGAAAAAGTGTGTATAGAGGATATATAGAGGCTCTAAAGGATGATCACAAATTTCTACATTACATAATTACACATCAGGACACTTGTCAGGAGCAATGGGTAATATCTGGATAATTACATCATCATATCTCAATTGGATTGTTGTAAAATACTGATGAGATCTTTACCAACACTGAAGTAAAGGATCAAAGACAATAAGTTAATCAAAGATTACTATTTGTTATTAAATCAGATGAGTAAAGCTTATAGATAGTATAGCATTAGCAAGATAGCATTGTATGTGCTTATGGGTAGGGCCAAAAATCAGCACTTTGTATGTTCAGGTTTTTATATCATAATTCAGTAATGTTTCCAGCAGTTTTGCGCTATGTTGCATTTATACCACCCCATAATTTATGTTGGTTTAGTAGCTATCTTTCACATGTCTACATAGTATTTTTTTGTCTATATGCGTTCCCCATTATTTAATAATAAATAACTGAGTAACAAGTGGTCTCATGGTACTGTGGTGAATGATGGCGTTATGAAAAAATAATTAGCTTAATAATAACTAGCCTATTTTAGAATTTTCTATGATTTTGTAAATAAAGTAAGCCTGCATACCTCTGTTTTTGTAAAAGTGAGTACCTTTTAATAGTATGAATGATATTGAATGTATCCGTTAAAAAAAACAAAAAACAGAAAAATTCCTCCAATGTTTCACAAAAACATGTAAATTTGCCAGTGATGTATACAGGGGTCTGGTATGAAAGGTCGGAATGTCGATAGGACCAAATGTTGACAGATAAGAGTTATGGGCCTGATCCTGAACTCCGGCCGGCAGGGGACTTATGCGCAAGTCATTTGCATACGGCCCCTGTCGGTTAACATCTGTGCCTGCGCACGGCAGATGTTACCTGTGCGTAAGTACTAACGCACGTAACAAGGCTGAACCTTCACTTACGATGGCTCTATCCCCGCCATATAGAGGGCAGGGTGGGGGAAGCCCCGTTACGACTAGTCGTAAAAGTTAAGGTAGGAATCTGGACATATAAGTGTCCAGATTTCCTACCGACAGCAGACAGTGCAGGGGGGGCGTGCTCTCCTCGCTAAGGCTGCGTAACTACGTGCCCCCGAACACACGTATAGAGCGCAGGGGTCTGGAACTACCGCAATGTTAGCATTTGTTTTCAACATCTATAAACGTAATGTAATAGAGGCAGCCTGCAAAATATGTAAATAAGTCCTTTATATGTAATACTAACATGACACTGAACTGTCGCCATTTTGACCAGTCTGCAATTTAACCTGTCGACATTTTGACTGTCGACATAACAACCGGCAAGGGTACACAGCCCCACCGCATGTACCAGTTGTGTATATGTACACCATGAAAACACTCAAGGCCTGTACCTAGTTAAAAGCATATTAAGGGGTCCTTCCATGTATGCAAAAGCAGCAGAATACTATATTATTGTGTGTACACCACATGGAAATCCAGCTGGACAGAGGGATGAGCGATCCCTTTCATACTTAAACATATGCAAAAGTACAGTATAAGCTTTATTTTTCATGGATTAGTAACTGTACAAATTACAAACAAGCCACAGACAATTTATCATCTTCACACAATGATTGGGCTATTGAAGGTTAAAAACAATTTAAAATATAAATGTATGGATCACAGGCAAAACAATGAAAGCTCTTTGAAATGAAAGGGTCCATTTAATGAGCAGAGAGCTAGAGCCAAAATATGAAGAAATCAGCTGTTGTAACATGGCTGTATGCTGTTCCTTTTCCTACTGTGTGGCGTGCTAGACATGAAAGCCACAGCACCAGAAAAGCCACTACCACACCATGAACCCCAGTGTGCACAACTCGCTGTGTAACTGAATTTCAGCTCAGCAATAATGCCTCGCAGTTAATAGCAATCCTCAGCAGTTTTCTTCCCGGTGATTGGCACAACTTGAATAAAAGCTACGTAGGCCAGGACGACCTTAATCAAAGAATATCTCGGCGACAATGTAGCTTTGGATCACCAGCATTTTAAATATTTTTCAGCTTTATAAAAACATGATGAATGTAAAATCTCTGGCAAATCTTTTAAAATTGGGGCCTCCTACTATATCCATTGTGGACAGGAGGTCTGGAAGAGAGTATCTGTAAGGAGGGCCCAGTGCTCTGCTACCAGTAGGGTAAATCCAGACCTATGGGCTAGTTACGTTAGAACGCGTAGTGTAATTACTATGCACTGCCCTCGCTCATACGTACCTTGGCCGTTTTATGCTACCTTAACTTTTCCTAGTGTAAGTACTGACATACGTAATGGATTTACGTATGTGACGGCCAAACCCAGCCCATACTGTCTAATTTAAATGCCTCCCTCTTCGTCCAAAGCTTAATTAAGGGAGTCGTATTGATGTCCCCGACCCTTGGTTCGTATTTACGCTGATGTATGTTAGAAGTTACGTTACATAACATCTACCCTCGCGCCTATGCAGTAAATACCAATGGGTGAAATTACGTCATCGGCTAGCGTAAATACGCTAGCGTACTTAGCTTAGGATCTGGCCCAATGTCACCAACAAAGTTGACTGTGATCAATGAGATACATATGAAAACTGCTTCTGCCCATAAGTTAGTAATCATGGATCTAAGTTAAGCTGCCTGTTTTTTCAGAATATAGAGCTGTTATGGTTGTGAGTGGTTGTCATAGGGATTAATGACCACTGAGTTTTTTGGGTCAGTTACAAAGTTGTTTGCCCACATAGAGACACCACAGGCAAATTCCTCAAATCATGGTATCAATGAGCCCTAACTGTACATGTGGCAATTTCAACAAGCACTTTGCAGACCACAAGCGGAGACTGTAACCGTGGTTGTAATACTGATGTTTTGATAGCTATGCTGCCAATGGGTTAAGGAATTCTCACCTCTTAGCAAATGCAGTACAGGTTTATACACCATGAACAGCAATTACAATACGAGCAGTGCTAGCAATTAACTGCAAAATATTGGAATTCATTGCTATTTTAGATGTTCCTTGCTGATGTCCTGGAAAATACAGAATCTATCAGTCTATTTAAACATGGTGTTGCCACTTTATGAAGGAATCCCTTAGAATTCTTGATGTCGTCCTCTTAGTTGGGATAAGTTTGTCATTTAGCTGACTTCCTAGCGCTCCGCACTGCATTATTCTGGCAGCTGGTTAAACACAACAAAGTCAATAAAGATGCATTCATATTTACTTCTGAACAAGGTTGTTTTCATGTAGTGATTATTTATGAGTTAAAATAAGGAAAAACTGTTACATTTTTAAAGCCAAAAAAATAGATCTTCCAATCTGTCAGCCCAATGCCAGACTGACTCACCCCACCCCCCTCTACTGCTTCACAGATAACTGTTCCTTTTAAATTTCCATATTGTACACTGACTTTTTTCTGGACATTTACTACAACTATTGTTATCATTGAATTTAGAGTTTAAAAATCAGGTGAAATCAGGTGAAAAGTTACACCTGAAAAAAAAACAGATTAAATTCCAATGCCACAATTTTACTGTCATTAGGCCAGATCCAGACCTAAGTGATAGTTATGCTATATCGCGTAGCGTATGTACGCTAGCGTAGTTTCAATACACTCCCCTTGCACGTATGTAATTTGGTTGTTTTACGCTTCCCAAACCCTACCTTAACTTTTCAAAGTGTAGGTACTGACGTACATAATGGATTCACATACGTAACGGCTTAACCCGGTCCATACTGTAGGATTTAAATGCCTCCCTCCGCCTACAAAGCATAACTACGGGTTTCGCATGGAAGCCCCCTGCCCATTCATTCGTAATTACGCTGATACGATGTACATTTAGAGTTACGTGGTGTAACATCTTCCGCACGCATGCGCAGTAAACACAAACAGGCGATTTTACGTCAGCGGCTAGCATAAAAATGCTAACGTACTTAGGTCTGAATCTATCCCACTATCACAGATGGGAATTGGTAAAATATTGCTAAGCCTGGAAAGCCATATGAGCCCCGTTGATGCTAGGTGATAAGCATTCTGTTTTGCTGGGGCAGTTTACCTCACTTATACAAATGGATTTCTGGTTTATTCTGTCCACTTAGCAAAATAGAAAAAACTGTTCAAAAATTGATAAAATGTAAAAACATTTTCTCTCTCCAGTTATAATGCTGTAATACACTCTTTACATCTCTCCAGTTATAATGCTGTAATACTCTCTTTACATCTCTCCAGTTATAATGCTGTAATACACTCTTTACATCTCCCCAGTTATAATGCTGTAATACACTCTTTACATCTCTCCAGTTAGAATGCTGTAATACACTCTTTACATCTCTCCAGTTAGATTGCTGTAATACACTCTTTACATCTCTCCAGTTAGAATGCTGTAATACACTCTTTACATCTCTCCAGTTATAATGCTCTAATACACTCTTTACATCTCTCCAGTTATAATGCTGTAATACACTCTTTACATCTCTCCAGTTAGAATGCTGTAATACACTCTTGTGGCTAATGTGCTTCCAATCTTCTCTGCACCATTCTCAGGCCTCTTGGGTGCATCCTTCTTTTTCAAGCATGTTCTGAACAGCAGACTGCACCTGCACAAATAAAGTCATGTGTAACCGCGATATTTGCAGCTTGGAATCACCCAGTGTCTGTAAAACTGGAACAGTGTAGATTACCATCTGCTGACAGCTTAAATACCACATATATTTGTCATCTGTAAGATGATTCTATACCAGTTTCTGTTGCAGGGTGCATAGATTATATGTAAATAGTAATTTCAGGAGTAAATTTACTAAACGGCAGAAAAGGAAAAGTGGAGATGTTGTCCATAGCAACCAATCAGATTCTAGCTTCTACTTTCCTATTATACAGCTTTCATATCACCACAGCGTAATAACCCGAGTGCATTGGCAGGTCCCAGGTATGCCCTGACAGTTAGAAAGGTTGTATGCGACTCCCAGGAAGGGATTTGTGTACTATTACCATAGCAATAGTACACAAATGCCTCCAATCAGTTTTGTTTAGGTAAGCCCAGGTGGTACCTTTCACATTGCTCCCCTTCCCGGGTCAGACCCAGGAAAAACTTAACTTTTTCCCCGGTCCAATTCCTGGGTCATTAAACCCAAGTCAAGGCAGAGGGAATCTTTACATCACCACTGGTTTCAGCCGAGACCTGGGTTTTTAGTGGTGATGTGAAAGAGATATAAGAACAACATACAAGAGAATGTCAGCTAGAATCTGATTGGTTGCTATGGGCAAAATATCCACTTTTCCCTTTCCCCATTTGAGTATATCTAGCCCCTGATAATAATGAGAATCTATGCTGAAACTAGGATCATTGGTGAGCATGACAAGCCTGTTCTGTCCAATGTCAGGCAATGATTGGCCTGGTGAGATTCAGGGTGAGGAGAAATTTACACGTAGTATATGGAAATGTCTCCATAGTGAAGACTCAACAAAGTGTACACATAAGGTTTACTTAGTAACTCCAGCATTTCTATGTTATACAAGGCGATATGTTAAGCAAATTTGTTCAAGAATATAGATAGGTGGAAAGTAGATTATATTCATATAATAAATATTGAAACTTATATGAATAAGCCCTTTAATGACAGCAGTTACACAAAAATCACGATAGCTCACCACAGACATGAAAACGGTGCATAACTGCTATAAGGAAATATAATAGTGCATTTCAGTTACTGCCTCAGGCACAAGAGTGGTTGAGCAAGTCCAAAACTCACTGCATATGGTTGCCAAGAATAAGGTGCAACACACAATGTTCCTTAAGATTAGTCCATAATCACTCCCCTTTCCATATACATAAAGGGTCTGAGCCAGAGCTACGCTGTGTCGTTTTGCGCATTTATGGCCAGCGTAGCTACTATGCACTCCCCCTGTCCTGGCGTATTTACACTCAGTTACGCCGGCTGAAGGCTACCCTAAGTGTAATTAGGGCCGGGACAGGAGCAGGGATAGGGGCGTGATGCCCCTAACCCTGCCCCTCCAACCTAATTTCCCTCCCTCCCCCCACCTACCTTCCGTAACTACAGCATAGGTACAGAGTTGTCTGCCCCTTCCTCCATAACTACGCTGTAGTTATGGACGCACGATCCGGAGCACAGATAAACAATGATTACGCCGGGCAACATCTGCCCAACGCATGCGCAGATCGGCCTTAACAGGCGTAGGCGTAAGTCTGGATCAGGCCCAAAAAGAGTAGATTCCAGGCTTGTCACATATATGAAGTTATCATTAAGGCTTGTTGGCTAGTTTGTTGTCCTTCACAAAGATTTAGAGCTTAACTTCTAAGTATCTAAGGGCCAACATCCAAAATATATAATACAGGATTGTAAGACATGTTAACCATATTCTACCACAAGAGTTATCTGAATAAGTTAACACATGTATGCAAATTGTCCATAATGGCAGAATGATGCTTGTAAATAATAATAATAATAATAATAATAATAATAATGGACCAGATTCACAGGTCTGTCCGTTTGCCCATCTACACACACAACCATTAGATCTGCACCTAACTTTCTCTCCCAGCCCCTAACCCACCCCTCGTTTTTAGGTACCTTAAGAGTGCCATAGGGCTACCTTATATGACACAAATCCAAAACTAAAAAGTTGCACAGGTAATGAAATAAATTAAATTACCTAATATATAACTAATATATTACAGGGGTGCCACCAATGATTCATAAATTTGCAAACCAATACAAAAATATTCTCCATAAAGGTCACTTATGAAGCTGCTTTCTATAAAAATAAATATTATTTTATTATGACATTACAATAACATTATGGAATAATAGTAGAAAAGATATATTTATATATGTATACACCATTCACGAAAATATGGATATAAACAAATGTCCGCCTAAGCTGCACTTGGTTAGTAATAGAGATAGAAATTATGTATCACTAAGACAATCTATATAACAACACAAATGGCAACAATAAAAATTGCTACACGATGAATAAAAATAATTAGCAGCAAGGAGTGGGAATATGCCGACACCTAATCTCAAATTCCGGAGGCTTTCCCTGCAATAGAGGACTAACAGCCTCACGGCTGCACTTCACCCACTCGTGGGATAGTAAACAGACCCTACACTATGCTAATTCAAGAGCGGCAAACACAAACCGAACTCCGGCGGACAACTAAAAGAGCGGCTCCCAGTGCACTCAGGAGCAGCTGATACAGGAGGTCCCGACGCGCGTTTCGTGGTCTTCTTCGGGGGATGAAGAAG
>WWET01002467.1:100179-145498 GCA_011038615.1 Limnodynastes dumerilii
CTTCTTCATCCCCCGAAGAAGACCACGAAACGCGCGTCGGGACCTCCTGTATCAGCTGCTCCTGAGTGCACTGGGAGCCGCTCTTTTAGTTGTCCGCCGGAGTTCGGTTTGTGTTTGCCGCTCTTGAATTAGCATAGTGTAGGGTCTGTTTACTATCCCACGAGTGGGTGAAGTGCAGCCGTGAGGCTGTTAGTCCTCTATTGCAGGGAAAGCCTCCGGAATTTGAGATTAGGTGTCGGCATATTCCCACTCCTTGCTGCTAATTATTTTTATTCATCGTGTAGCAATTTTTATTGTTGCCATTTGTGTTGTTATATAGATTGTCTTAGTGATACATAATTTCTATCTCTATTACTAACCAAGTGCAGCTTAGGCGGACATTTGTTTATATCCATATTTTCGTGAATGGTGTATACATATATAAATATATCTTTTCTACTATTATTCCATAATGTTATTGTAATGTCATAATAAAATAATATTTATTTTTATAGAAAGCAGCTTCATAAGTGACCTTTATTTCTAGGGTTTGTGCACCTTAAGTTTCATTTCTTTTTCTCTATTTCTTTTTGGAGAATATTTTTGTATTGGGCTACCTTATCTTGCCATGCAGTGTCCACGCGGACATTGCCTCTCCCCACCCTCCCTGGCTAATTTAAATCCCTCCCCCCTACTTAAACTACTCCGTGCAGTCTTTAAAGACCGCACCAAGGCAACCTACGTACCTAACTGGTACGTAGATTGTGTAAAGGACCTACTACACATGTGTAGTAGGTCATTTTGGCAAAATACGCACTTAAGAAGCACAAGTTTTCTTAAGTGTGAATCAGGGCCAATGAGAGTAAGGGCTGTTTTGACTAAAGGGCGCAAGCGCCTTCCAGATGTTACGTTAGTATTACTTACTTCCATACGATGGCAAATAAAAGAGAGGGGAGTGACAGGGGGCATTCACTCCCCTCTCTTGTGTGTACTACCAGACCCCGCGCGCTTTCCGTATTGGATCTGGATCCGGATCCGGTCCAATAATGGTAATAAGTATAATATAAACAAATAAAAAATTAAGAAAGCAATCAAAGTAAAAATCTATTTTGTTCATTAAGAACACTAATTACACACTACAAAACTATTCATATTTTTTATACAGCTCTACATGCTGTACAGATGGTAACAACACACCAAGTGGTAATAATGTCCTGCTTGCACTACATTCTATAGGGTCATCAACTGCATACTTTATGTCCTTAATATGTCATGCTGCCTAATAGAAATAATGATTGGGAAGTTACTGATCCCTGTATTATGAACCAATTTATAGATTTGCCTATAACAATCTTGATATAAACAATCTGGATTTAGTAGTCTGCAGCTTTAGGCTACGGGCTTCCAGTGCTGCTGTCTGGCCATTAGTTTAGAAGGGAGTCTTTCACGAAACACCTCTGTCATGCCATTCCATACCAAAAAACACATGCACTAAATAACCCAAGTGCTGCTTATTCCCATGGAACCCTACACAAATATGCATAATCAAACAAGCACAAATTCCATTTGCAAAATGTCTCCTTGTTAACAGAAGGACCATTATTACAGGTTGCCTAATTGTGCAGTATTCTCAAAGCTAGCATTCAAATCCTTCACTCCACAGGGATATCATAAAAGCTTATGACAAAATTTACATACAGTTATGTTTTTGATGGGCGATTGTTAAACATTACAAGAATAAACAGGAAACAGAAATATCGTTTAATGCACACATGCTGCTTTATTGACGTTAGTCATTGTTTACAGTTTCCGATAAACACTGGCCTTTGCTTGTAGGATAATGGCTTCAGTACATTTTAATATGGTCTTCCTCAAGATTACGTAGTATACATTTATAGTTCCAAGTCGTATCAAAAGCAATTACCGTTTCTGCTTCAGTAAATAGTGTGTAACTCAAGTGACTAAATTGTTTGGGTAGCGTTAGAAAGACTGCAGTGTATAAATTGCTATTTATAAAAGTGATAACTGATGAAAATGTTCTGTGAAATAAATGATCCTTTAATGATGTATATTTTAAAACCAGGGAATTTTAGTTTTTTGGTAAGTGCATCTGTGACTTGGGTCAGCTGAGCTCTGGATAGCCATCCTAGACTAGTCTGACCTTCGTGTGACCTCAGCCTCAGCTGCTTGTGAGACACTTAAGCCTATTAAAGACAAGAGATCAAGGCAGTTTTGGTAATGTATCCTGGGGATTTTGAGAAAGGAAAGTGTGTTTAGATGTCCTGCTGCCTGCATGAGATTTCAGTGCACAGTTGTGCAAATTGTGGTGGTGCATTTTCATGAAGAGGAAATGTATTGCTCCTCAAAAGCCATATTGCCATTTACCACATGAAATAATAAAAAGACTGAACTAAAAAGCTTTTGCATTAATAGGTCAAAGTGTGGCCACTTCCTCTGTTTTCTCCTGCATAAACACTGCATAGCCAAAAACAAGAGTCACAGCCACAGAGAAGATACACATATACGGGGGTATACCATACTTTCACTTCTGCCACTGAATCAATTGAAAAGCTATAAATCTCCATTCACTTCTATTATTTCAAAATTTTCATATCCCCACTTCTAAATTTTCACTTCGACCATTGATCCAGGATAAATGGGTATTTGTTAAGATTCACAGTTCTTTTATAAAGCTAGAATCTTTATTGGTGGTTACTTATTGCACTTTTACATTCCATGGACTTTGCATTCTGATTCTTTAGTGAGTATAAATTTATTGTCTGATGTAATTTAACATTATTCTTTAATTTTCAGAAACCTGTGAAAGTAGAAAAAAGTCTTGTACAATTTAATAAATGGCAGTCCTCTTAAAGTGAAGATGAGGTGAACAGATGACTTGTATACACGCTCAGAATATATGGGGTCGGATTCTGACGTGAGTAAACCAGCTGACTTACATACAATTCAGTATTCTGCATGCATCTCTGTGCTTAAGGTAGGGTCCTGGCCACAGATCCACGTATGAGAACAGGGGGGCGCGCACTATTCTTCTGCATGTGGATTAATGTGCGATTAATTCTGGATCAGGTTCATGGTTATTGGCTGATCAGCTTTAAATTACAACTCTCTTTTGCACTTCATAAATGCTCTGATTCCCAGTTACAGGACTTCTCCCGGGCTGCACCCACTCTCTGGAATAACTTTCATCGCTCATTAAGACTGTCCACTACTCTGCAAACTTTCAAGCACTCCCTTAAAACTCATCTCTTCAGACAAGCTTATCAAATTCCTCAACCTTCCTAAGCTTTATTTACCATATTAATAACCACTTCTTCCTTTCTTTTACATTATTAACACAACTCGCACACTCGCTCTCTCTATTCTAAAATTCCCTCATCTCTATTACTAACAATCTGTGTGTGGCTGGATCATACAGGGCACTGAGAGCACTTTTACCCTACATCCTGGCTGGTTCCAGTGTATGATATAAAGCACTTGCCCTTATGTATGAAACCCATTGTCCTATAGAGTGTAATCTTGTGAGCAGGGCCCTCTTACCCACCTAATCTGTCTGTTATTACCCGGTCTTGTTTATACTAATTGTTAAAATTGTAAAGCGCTACGTAATCTGTTGGCGCTATATAAAAACCTGTTAATAAATAATAAAATAATAAATTAATTAATTAATGCATACCAGCTTTAAAACACCCAAATTTCACAAAAGAAGAAAACCCTATTCCTGTTCCATCCAAACACAGTGCGGACAATTTTGATTGTTACAACCACATTTGCCCAGTTCCTTTGAAGGCCAGTGAACCAGCACTGTCTCACTAAATTCAAGACACTTAGGAGATATGTGAAGATTTAAAGCATCCAGAATGAATATTTCATTTTGTTTACTGTTTTTCTCGGCAGTTTCAATTCAAATACAATTTATTTCCATCCTACAGTCACTGCAACCACCTGCTGGATACTGTAACTCACATTAGCGTTGGTACGTTTTAATTGAAGTGTTTTATAAATTGCAAAGCATATAGCAATTCCCTGGAAAAAACAATGGAATATAGGATTTGGTTCTGAAATAATAATTGCAAAGATCAATCTGATCATCGTCATATCTGAAAATTTTTATTTCTTACTGGAGGCAGGCTAATACCTGTGGAATGTTTTAACATTATGATTATGCCTCAGTATGTATACCTAAAGAAACTTGGTGACAAATGATTGAAATTATACTTACCCTTGAATTCCATGTGGTAGCCTACGCTGTGGAGGTTATCCTACGGAATTTGTGATCCACAAGTCTGCATGTCGGGGAGCAGGACACTCCCCCTACTTTTCTACATGCAGATTGTGGATCCACCATCAGGGTTCCTGCTATAAATATTCTGCATGGAAACCCTTCTATGTGGAATACTGCATTGTACATAAGGACTTAGCCAAGCACTTAAGCCCAATACACACTACAGTTTTTTTTAAATGATAATTGTTCAAAACACCCAAGAAAAGAGTGTTATCGTTCAAGTGTGTACACTGTGTCATGCCTGATCGCTGCAAAGTACACACAATTGTTTGATCGCATCTTTTAAAAAGTTTACTTTAAACAATCAAGCCATTCAGTACTGAAGGCTCAAAAATCATTTGTAGTGTGTATGCAGGCTGATTGGCAATAACAATGTTCTATAATGTCGTCCATCGTTTAAAAAACTGTAATGTGTATGGGGCTTAACTGTATGATTAGCATGTCTCTGCCCACCTCCCATGCCTATCTGTTTCTGGAGGGCTCTGATCCACATGGAATGCAGCATTGCTTGGCTGTGCTCAGTGCAGTGTAATTTTCAAGCAGACTTCCGTACATAGCGGACACAACCGGATTAAGAGTCACATAGGCCTGGGAATGAAATGGCCCACTGAGCTTGAGGTGCATGGGAAAACAGGTGCATGGGAAAACACAGAGTCCAACTGTTGGAAGCCCTGCAGCTGGCTGGACGACAGGTCATCATATTAACTGGATTTCCTGACGGGCCTATTTTTGGACATGGGCCTGGGTCTATAATTCCATCCGCCTCATTGTTAATCCGGCCCTGCATACAGAAGTCTGCAAAGCGGTAATAGGTCTGAATATGGTCCAAAATTGGGAATTAGCAAATGTTTACCTATTAATCTTTGTTTCAAACATAAGATGACCCTCTAGGAACCAGCTGTATTTATGAACAACTTTAATATACAGTGAGCCCCATGTTCCATGTATCCCAGCATGCACTCATGGATCGGTATCCTGTTGCCCAAAAGCCAATCACTTCTAGGAGCACATATGTCTCCCGTATGTACTTCCTCTTTGTGCAAGGACCTAGTGACAAAGCAGTTCAAGAGAAAATTGACAGAAAAGGCCAGAATCAGACACAAACCTATGTCCAAAGGCATAGTGTATTTCTGCGTTCCTTCACATGGTGTAACTGAAGCCAGTTTAGAAATGTACTTCCCTTTGACAGACTAACCTGGAAGCTGTATGCTCTGTAAAACTGTACTGTAGGATCTGTAAAGCAAAATGCTTAAATGGAGAATAAAAAAACAAGGATATATTAATCTGGATTTAGGGGTCAGGGCATGCCTTACCACATTAGTTGCTCTCCCAATCATGACTTTGGGCTCGATTTACTATCATTAGCGCATTGAGCACTAATGATAGCAACCAGGCTTGATGCACCTCGCAGCGAGCCTAGCGGGACCGCGGGAAGTATTTATGAATACTTAGCCCTCCGGCGAGGTCCCACGACGGTCAGCGAGCCTTTTGCTAACATTGTTCGGCTGTGGAGCCCCGGCACATGCGCAGTAGCTGCCTTTTGGGACTTGTAAAATTTCAAGTCCCAAAAGGCAAAATCACTGCGCATGCACCAGGATTAGAGACAGACGCGCGCCCGGGCAGGTAAGTTTGATGTCATCTGACACCTCCTCTTCACAAGCCTACACTAGAGCAGACACTAGAGCAGACACTAGAGCAGACACTAGAGCAGACACTAGAGCAAGGGAGCAAACATTAGAATAGAGAAGGAGACAGCTTACAGAGCGCTCCCCTATCCCACACCTTAGTGATCCAGGGCTTCAGGAGGGCACCATGGCCCCTCATAAGGTCGGGCCCAGTACAGATGTCCCATTTGAAACCCTCTGATGCTGAACCTGGCTGCCCCCAGCAAGCAGTGTAGGTACTTAAATATCCAGAGGTAGGAAAATAAAAAAGCACTTTGACCAAATAAGGTTCTACTTCTGGTTTCTTTATCTGGTCACTGTCAAACTCCACCATAGGTATATAAAACAAATAAATTGATACTAATCATTGATCCAAATTCCCCAACATAATCAAGAAACAAGTCAAGCCCCATCCTGAATTAGGGACTCCTTACAGTGTCTTGCAACATCTCCTGAATAAATGAATGATAATTAGCAGCAAGGTTTCCTACAATACAACAGTTTCCTGGAACAACAGCTCAATAGTGAATAATAATTCACAGCGCATTTTCTTTGGAAGTCCATTAATTCAATACGTGATTATTTAGTGTGATCAAAAACTAACCTGGCAAACACATTGCAATAAAATATCTTCCTTTATATTTTTATACTGCACAGTGAATTACAATGTGGTTAATGCACTTAAAATTTTAATCAATATGTAACAACCACAGAAAGATGTAGCCTAAGCAATGTACCTTAATATAAAATGCAACTGTTGTTGATGGCTAACATTTGCATGGAAAGACAACCTACATTTTGTGCTGGCCATTTTACCCTTTAGACTGTGCCAACAAGTGCAGACTGGATCAATGTTTTACTGACATGGCGGACCTTTAATAAAGCAATGTGGTTACCACAGCCACAATGTTGCAATGTGAACGATATCCTAAATTTTAAGGCACCCTTTAGGGTTGTGATTCGCTGCTTATAACAGCCCTTTTATGACAAGGTCCTGGTAACTTTACAGGCTAATGGAAAATTGCATATATTCCTGCATATGAGGTTAACTGTGAGAGTTGTGTGACATGCGAGGAAGTCTAAAGGGGTCTTTGAAGTACATGTAGCATTGGCCATTTTGAGGTTAGTGGAAGCTTTGTTTATGGCAAGTGGGCATATAACTTGCTTTTGGGTACATTTTGAAATATCTGCTGTGTAATAAGTGGAATTAATGATAATATATGAATTTTGAAGGGTTTTAGTTTTTTCTTTACCAAGCAATATAATATAGAATATAATCTGGTTTTGAGCATAATATGTTACCAGTAGAATTGACAGCAGAGGCCCCATTAGTGGCAACACAATTTTTTATTCATTGTAACATAACATCTGTGTCAGTCTATCAGTAAATTAAAGGAGTCATCATAGTGAAAAATAAATAGGACCGGATTCACACTTAAGTGTGAGATCCGTACATCCAGAAGTATAAAGGCACCTCCCCTGACACTCCCCCATTTTCAGACTTGAGTGCCATAGGTAACCTTATGTTGCTGTTGTTACATGCCGCTGCAACATGCGGTCCGGTATGAAACCTTCTTACCTCCTCCTCCGGTCTCCAGCCCGGCTTCCTTGATGCATGCCTGTGCCTACGTCCCTTCTGATCAGCATCCTCATAACAGAGGACAGCCAATCAGGTTTGAGAGGCTGGTTTCTGCTGTCCAATCATTGAACAGCAGATCCTATATTTGAACTGGCAGTGTCAGTTTAGCACTTCCAGTTATAGCGTCTGGTTCTCCAGCCTGTGACATGCTCCTGTATTCATATAGGCCCAGATTGAAAATAAGAACTTAAAGTTACACCTGGGCTAAACCATGTTGATTTCAGGGGAGTCAAATTTCATTTATTGCAACAGTATTATAGTTAAAAGGTGATGTTTCCCAGCTCAAGTCTAATTAGCAGTTTAAAAGTGAAGCTGATCAGGTATCTGTGTGCAATAAGTAAAAGCAAAGCATTCTCCCTGCATGCATAGAATAAATTTAACTTGACTCCCCCTGAAATCAACATGGTTTTGCCCAGGTGTAACTTTAAGTTCTTATTTTCAGCCTCGGAATCAGGCCCCTAGTGCCTTGTGCCATTTATTGCACTCCCATCTGTTAAATCCCTCTCGTTCTCTACCCCTCCGGGGGAGCCTTGGTGTGTTTGTTGCTGAGTACCCCAGTCCGTCTGGTCTGTCTGCTCCCTTGTCCATCCCCTTCTTTTGTGCTTCAGGACTAGTTCCTTTTATCTCGCTGTTCTGCCTCCTTCTTGCTTCTACTCTCTGCTGGTTTATTCTTAGTTTCTTCTTCCGGTTGGCACCTCTGGGGGCCGCGACCTGCTAGGTATTCTGCAACCCAGACTATCCCCACCATGAGGGGCTCTAGTGAAGACCTGGCCCTAGTTAGACTCCGCGCCCTGGTTGTGTTACCCGTAACACCTGTAATGCAATTTTACATTGAAGAAAAATGAATATATTGTAATAAATAGGATCACTTGCAGAGTTCTGTTCATATTTGGAGAGGTATTTACCAATTAAAGGATGAAAAAAAATCTATTTTCTCCAATATGGCTGTATTTTTTTTTCTGTATTCGTTAAAACGATTATAGTAAAACAGCAGCATTGCCTGTTAAATGGGAATCACAGCATTGCATGAATTGCTTCTTTTTTAATAAAAATTTCCTTACTCCTCTGGGTCAATATTGTTGAGACAGCCAGGTATTATCCCACTGCCTGGCCATATTTACTTGCTTGATAACAAGTGTCATTCTAAGTGAACTCTTATTTAGGTTGTTTCTATGTTGCATGTATTTGCCATCTCTCTAGTTATCCTATAGCAGCTAAGTACAGTGGACCGGATTCAGATTTAAGAGTGAGTTAGGTCCTGCCAGATCCGAACCAAACTCACTTGTCCAGCTTTAGGAGCCTAATGGCAGTTAAGAGTGCCATAGGGCTACCATAAATAATTGTGCATATTTGACTTCTTATTTGCCCCTTACCATTACCTCCCCCCAGCCACTTTTCCCTGAGGCGGCACTGGCACTCCTCCTTTTACTTAAACCACTACGTGCACTCTTTAAAGACCGCACGTAGTGAATCAACGTACCTAAGTGGTCCATAGATTGTGTAACTAATGCATAGTATGTTATTTCAGAGAACTGCGTGTGTAAGAAGCCAGAGCTTCTTATCTCTGAATCTGGTCCAGTATTACTAGGTTTACTGACATTTAGCTAAATAACTTGACAGGTTAAATAATTCAAACAATAACAATACATGTGACTTTAAAGGTTACACAAAAATGGATTGTGGGCTCTATGTGGTCAGATTTATGACAGAGATTTTAACCTTACATGAAACAGATTGTATTACAAGTATTACATGTTCAAACAAAACAGTGCTTTGAGCAAGTTGCTAGTCATTATCTCAACAAATGCATCAAATGATTTACGGAATATCTTGTTACTTGCTATGTGTTGTATATAAAGCTGACTTCTCTGCCCGCATGATGCTCACTTATTCATGGAAATAAAATTGGTCCTACAGGGCTCCCGTAAGTGCCCTATATTCCCAGTACAGTCTATGTGAATGACACTGGTAGGCAGCATCATTCCAGCAGAGCCCTGTGGAGGAAGATGGAGAAGACTGCAAGGGTAAGTACATTTTAAAATAGAAGGGGCACAATTGAGGCTGGATACAATAGGGGCACAAATGATGGCAGGACAAACAGAAGGGACAAAAAGAAGGCAGGACATAGAAGGGACACAAATGGAGGCTGGGCACAAATTAATGCTTTGCACAAATGGATGCTAGGCACAATAGGGGCACAAATGGTGACTGTACACAAAAGGGACACAAATGGAGGCAGGACACACAGAAGGAACACAAATGGAGACTGGACACAGAAGGAGCACAAGCGGAGGTAGGATACACAGAAGGGGCACAAATGGAAGCTACACACAAAAGGGACACATAATTCAGGCTGGACACAATAGGGGCACAAAAGGAGGCTGGATACACAGAAGGGGCAGAATTGAAGGCTGGACACGTATAAAAGGGGTAAAAGTGGATGGCTGGACGCAGATTTTTTCCGCCCTTTCGGCTCTGCTAGGTCTAGAAAAGGCACTGGTAGTAATATGTAAATTGTTCAGTGAGGGAATGATAAGAGCCCTCCACTTGATCCAGACTTACAAGCCATCTTCAATAGTGTTGTGTCAGAATTCCTTATGAGTGAAGGGAGTGGTCTTCCCTCGCTAGATGACAGACTTGGGCCTCATAGAATGGAGCTGAAGCTTAAGTCTGAATGACGAGGACTAGGTGTAGCCAGCTGGGCAGGATCACTGCCTTATAGAAGCTGTCAGAGACTTCCAGCTTAAAATAACGCTCGGAACTATATGTGTGAGTGCTGAGCGCTAAAGCCTTGCAATGAAATTAACTCTGAATACAGGATCGGATCCACGTATGAGAGCCTAGAACTCTGATCCTTTCTTACATGAGTTTCCTGATGCATGAAAGTTGTTCTATGGGATGATTGGGTAAATAAAGCATGCCCGTGTTTATTCGTTTGGTGTATGGTCAGACTTAGTGTTCAATGTTTTAGTGGTCATGAACAAATGTTTTTTATATTCTCAACAGGTAAGCTCTGGAAACTATTTCCCATGACATGAAAAAGCCATATGAATGTCATGTAGTAACAAAACATATGTAAAACAAATGCAACAAATACAATATTTTCAACACAAAAATACACACAATGGGGTAGATCCAGAACTCCGCTTGCAATCCGTTTAATAGCGTAGCGTATTTTCGCGTGCGTACCTTCTAAGCACTCCCCTAGGCACACCCCTTGAATATACGTACTTTGACCGATTTCCGCTTTTCAAACCCTACCTTAACTTTAGACAGCGTAACCGTTCACGACTGCATGCGTACGTATAGGCAACGCGGACTTACGCAGCTAAGCACGGCCATACTGTACAATTTAAATGCGAACCTCCGCCTACATTGCGTAATTTAGGCATACTTTTGGCTAACGTAAAATTGGCACGCCCCCACGTACGAATTTACGTAGCAGATACGTGAATGGCCCATACGCTTAGAGTTACGTTACGTGACGTAGCGTATCAGTGCATGCGCAGTAAATACAAAATCGCGAAGTTACGTGTCCGCCAGGCGTAAATTCGCTGGAAGCGTTGTTCTGGATCTGCCCCAATGTATGAATTAAAATAACAACTATAGCATAAATATTACAAATAAAACATAATGGGCCTGATCCAGACCTAGTTAAGTGCTTGAACTTAGTTACTTCTGGGCTAAACCATGTTAATTTCAGGGGGAGTCAAGTTAATTGTATTCTTTGCATGCAGGGATATAGCTTTGAATTGCTTGTTGCACACAGATACTGACCAGCTTTACTATCACACTGTTATTTAAACTTGGGATAGGAAACATCACCTCTCAACTCTAATACTGTTTGCAACAGATAAAATATGACCCCTGCAATCAACATGGTTTAGCCCAGGAGTAACTAAGTTCAAGCACTTAACTAGGTCTGGATCCAGCCCAATACTATATATTACTTATGGAGGGGCATGTATACTATATATTACTTATGGAGGGGCATGTATACTATATATTACTTATGGAGGGGCATGTATACTATATATTACTAATGGAGGGGCATGTATACTATATATTACTAATAGAGGGGCATGTATACTATATATTACTTATGGAGGGGCATGTATACTATATATTACTTATGGAGGGGCATGTATACTATATATTACTTATGGAGGGGCATGTATACTATATATTACTTATGGAGGGGCATGTATACTATATATTACTTATGGAGGGGCATGTATACTATATATTACTTATGGAGGGGCATGTATACTATATATTACTTATGGAGGGGCATGTATACTATATATTACTAATGGAGGGGCATGTATACTATATATTACTAATAGAGGGGCATGTATACTATATATTACTTATGGAGGGGCATGTATACTATATATTACTTATGGAGGGGCATGTATACTATATATTACTTATGGAGGGGCATGTATACTATATATTACTTATGGAGGGGCATGTATACTATATATTACTTATGGAGGGGCATGTATACTATATATTACTTATGGAGGGGCATGTATACTATATATTACTTATGGAGGGGCATGTATACTATATATTACTAATGGAGGGGCATGTATACTATATATTACTAATAGAGGGGCATGTATACTATATATTACTTATGGAGGGGCATGTATACTATATATTACTTATGGAGGGGCATGTATACTATATATTACTTATGGAGGGGCATGTATACTATATATTACTTATGGAGGGGCATGTATACTATATATTACTTATGGAGGGGCATGTATACTATATATTACTTATGGAGGGGCATGTATACTATATATTACTTATGGAGGGGCATGTATACTATATATTACTAATGGAGGGGCATGTATACTATATATTACTAATAGAGGGGCATGTATACTATATATTACTTATGGAGGGGCATGTATACTATATATTACTTATGGAGGGGCATGTATACTATATATTACTTATGGAGGGGCATGTATACTATATATTACTTATGGAGGGGCATGTATACTATATATTACTTATGGAGGGGCATGTATACTATATATTACTTATGGAGGGGCATGTATACTATATATTACTTATGGAGGGGCATGTATACTATATATTACTAATGGAGGGGCATGTATACTATATATTACTAATAGAGGGGCATGTATACTATATATTACTTATGGAGGGGCATGTATACTATATATTACTTATGGAGGGGCATGTATACTATATATTACTTATGGAGGGGCATGTATACTATATATTACTTATGGAGGGGCATGTATACTATATATTACTTATGGAGGGGCATGTATACTATATATTACTTATGGAGGGGCATGTATACTATATATTACTTATGGAGGGGCATGTATACTATATATTACTAATGGAGGGGCATGTATACTATATATTACTAATAGAGGGGCATGTATACTATATATTACTTATGGAGGGGCATGTATACTATATATTACTTATGGAGGGGCATGTATACTATATATTACTTATGGAGGGGCATGTATACTATATATTACTTATGGAGGGGCATGTATACTATATATTACTTATGGAGGGGCATGTATACTATATATTACTTATGGAGGGGCATGTATACTATATATTACTTATGGAGGGGCATGTATACTATATATTACTAATGGAGGGGCATGTATACTATATATTACTAATAGAGGGGCATGTATACTATATATTACTTATGGAGGGGCATGTATACTATATATTACTTATGGAGGGGCATGTATACTATATATTACTTATGGAGGGGCATGTATACTATATATTACTTATGGAGGGGCATGTATACTATATATTACTTATGGAGGGGCATGTATACTATATATTACTTATGGAGGGGCATGTATACTATATATTACTTATGGAGGGGCATGTATACTATATATTACTAATGGAGGGGCATGTATACTATATATTACTAATAGAGGGGCATGTATACTATATATTACTTATGGAGGGGCATGTATACTATATATTACTTATGGAGGGGCATGTATACTATATATTACTTATGGAGGGGCATGTATACTATATATTACTTATGGAGGGGCATGTATACTATATATTACTTATGGAGGGGCATGTATACTATATATTACTTATGGAGGGGCATGTATACTATATATTACTTATGGAGGGGCATGTATACTATATATTACTAATGGAGGGGCATGTATACTATATATTACTAATAGAGGGGCATGTATACTATATATTACTTATGGAGGGGCATGTATACTATATATTACTTATGGAGGGGCATGTATACTATATATTACTTATGGAGGGGCATGTATACTATATATTACTTATGGAGGGGCATGTATACTATATATTACTTATGGAGGGGCATGTATACTATATATTACTTATGGAGGGGCATGTATACTATATATTACTTATGGAGGGGCATGTATACTATATATTACTAATGGAGGGGCATGTATACTATATATTACTAATAGAGGGGCATGTATACTATATATTACTTATGGAGGGGCATGTATACTATATATTACTTATGGAGGGGCATGTATACTATATATTACTTATGGAGGGGCATGTATACTATATATTACTTATGGAGGGGCATGTATACTATATATTACTTATGGAGGGGCATGTATACTATATATTACTTATGGAGGGGCATGTATACTATATATTACTTATGGAGGGGCATGTATACTATATATTACTAATGGAGGGGCATGTATACTATATATTACTAATAGAGGGGCATGTATACTATATATTACTTATGGAGGGGCATGTATACTATATATTACTTATGGAGGGGCATGTATACTATATATTACTTATGGAGGGGCATGTATACTATATATTACTTATGGAGGGGCATGTATACTATATATTACTTATGGAGGGGCATGTATACTATATATTACTTATGGAGGGGCATGTATACTATATATTACTTATGGAGGGGCATGTATACTATATATTACTAATGGAGGGGCATGTATACTATATATTACTAATAGAGGGGCATGTATACTATATATTACTTATGGAGGGGCATGTATACTATATATTACTTATGGAGGGGCATGTATACTATATATTACTTATGGAGGGGCATGTATACTATATATTACTTATGGAGGGGCATGTATACTATATATTACTTATGGAGGGGCATGTATACTATATATTACTTATGGAGGGGCATGTATACTATATATTACTTATGGAGGGGCATGTATACTATATATTACTAATGGAGGGGCATGTATACTATATATTACTAATAGAGGGGCATGTATACTATATATTACTTATGGAGGGGCATGTATACTATATATTACTTATGGAGGGGCATGTATACTATATATTACTTATGGAGGGGCATGTATACTATATATTACTTATGGAGGGGCATGTATACTATATATTACTTATGGAGGGGCATGTATACTATATATTACTTATGGAGGGGCATGTATACTATATATTACTTATGGAGGGGCATGTATACTATATATTACTAATGGAGGGGCATGTATACTATATATTACTAATAGAGGGGCATGTATACTATATATTACTTATGGAGGGGCATGTATACTATATATTACTTATGGAGGGGCATGTATACTATATATTACTTATGGAGGGGCATGTATACTATATATTACTTATGGAGGGGCATGTATACTATATATTACTTATGGAGGGGCATGTATACTATATATTACTTATGGAGGGGCATGTATACTATATATTACTTATGGAGGGGCATGTATACTATATATTACTTATGGAGGGGCATGTATACTATATATTACTAATAGAGGGGCATGTATACTATATATTACTAATGGAGGGGCATGTATACTATATATTACTAATGGAGGGGCATGTATACTATATATTACTAATGGAGGGGCATGTATACTATATATTACTAACGGAGGGCCATGTATACTATTTATTACTAACGGAGGGCCATGTATACTATTTATTACTAACGGAGGGCCATGTATACTATATATTACTAATGGAGGGGCATGTATACTATATATTACTAACGGAGGGGCATGTATACTATTTATTACTAACAGAGGGGCATGTATACTATATATTACTAACGGAGGGGCATGTATACTATATATTACTAACGGAGGGGCATGTATACTATATATTACTAATGGAGGGCCTTGTATACTATTTATTACTAATGGAGGGCCATGTATATTATTACTAATGTAGGGCCATGTATACTATTTATTACTAATGGAGGGCTATGTATATTATTACTAATGGAGGGCCATGTATACTATTACTAACAGAGGGCTATGTATACTATTTATTACTAACGGGGGGCATGTATACTATTTTTTACTAATGGAGGGCCATGTATATTATTACTAATGGAGGGCCATGTATACTATTACTAACAGAAGGCCATGTATACTATTTATTACTAACAGAGGGCCTTGTATACTATTTATTACTAACAGAGGGTTTTGTATACTATTGATTACTAACGGAGGGCCATGTATACTATTTATTACTAACGGAGGGCCTTGTATACTATTTATTACTAATGGAGGGCCATGTATACTATTTATTACTAATGGAGGGACATGTATACTATTTATTACTAATGGAGGGCTATGTATACTATTACTAACGGAGGCCCATGTATACTATTACTAACGAAGGGGCATGTATTACTATTACTAACGAAGGGGTATGTATTGCTATTTATTATTAAGGTACTAAAAGGTACAGCATGCCGTGCAATACATGGCCATGCTATGCATTCTAGTACTATATGCTGCAGAATGCAAAGGGTTAATAGTATGACGTGGCTGGGATTTAACAGCCTGTATTGTTTTGTCTTTTGTTTTTTTTCAGATGGGGCTCAATCTAAAGCGAGTTTAACACAAACTCGCCATAGTTTAACACAAACTCGCCATAGTTTAACACAAACTCGCCATAGTTTAACACAAACTCGCCGTAGATGAATCAACAGATATCGCTGTAGTTTAAAAATTGCTGTGGAAAATCGTCCCATAGTAAATATAGTGATTTTACAAAAAAAATCGCCGTCAAACTACAGCGATGTCTATTGATTTTTAGGTTTATTGGCAAAGCCTATATATATTTAGTCTGACCTTTCAATTGCTATCTGCAATTTTCCTTAGGGCTTACAAAAATGTATTATATAAAATATTTTTGTTGCTTGGAAAGCAAGCTCACTTTAAGGTATATCTTGTATAATATCTGTAACCCAGCGCTTCCTTCCCCATACATGCATGTCAAGCAATACACAAAATAGTAGTTGCTCAATCAATTTATCGCATGTAAACAGATGAATAGAAAGACAGGGGTAACTTATAATATAACTAACAAATGCTAACTCTATAAAGTGTTTGTGAGTGTATAATGTGTTGGCAGGAACATAACGGTGAAACACCCTGTTGCATCGTTGGGCTGTCTGTCTGGAACTTTGGCTCAGTGTAACAGGATCATTCTGTTTACACCAACAGGCATTTTGTTTAACGACACCCTAGGCTTTTATAAGAGAGAGTCAGGGGAACAGCTTTATAGCTGTGTTTTTGCAATGATCACATATGGGTTAACGTCTCTTTTAATTAATAATAGAGCAGGCTGCACTATTAATGAAACATTTTTCAAAACAGCATGACAGATTCTTAAAATATAACCCTTATTATATTAGATAAATATAGTAATTTCATTTAAAGCCTAAAGCTGTAGAAAATGTCCCTATATAACAAGGGAAGACTGGCAGAAACTAATTGTGACAATAGCAAATTGCAGGTTGATAATAATGATAATAATAATAACAACAACAACAACAATAATAATAATAATATTAATAATATAGCACTGGTTCATACAACAATAAGAAATAATTAAGAAAGCAATTCAGAACCAAATGAATATTTGCAGGACATAACCCTACAATACACAGATGTATTCCTACCTAGTTTTTGTTAAACTGACAAGCATTCTCTCTTCTACATGTTGATGCCCCAGATTCATCAGTGTAAAATCAGCAATCTTTTTGTGGAAAAAAAGAGAATATTCACAATCATTTTAGGGATTGGGGCCAGTGTGTGCATGTGTATGTATGTGTTAGGTAACCTAGGACCAGATTCACAGTTAAGAAGCTGCTGTTATTTCCGTGCGTGCGTATTTTTAAGGATGGATAAACAGCATATGCCTAGTACCCTTATTTGGGCAATGTATGTAGAATTTAGGAACGGAGATCCATTAAGAGCAATTCTCAACCCTGTTCTTAATGAGATAAGTAAGAAGCGGTGTTCCAGGCCAAGTTAAGAAGGAAGTCAAGAAATCTGGGTGGGGGGAGATATTTAAATGAGACAGACAGGGCGTGGTTTACAAAGTACATGCATGCTTAAGAACAAACATACTCACCGGAAAATAAGGCTGCCTTTGGCCTTCTTAAGTCAGTTAAGAACAATAAAAACTAGGGCGTGTCAAGGGAGTTGCCTTGCGTATAATTGTAAATGTTTTAGCTCTTATCGGCTCCTTAACTATGAATATGGTCTTACGGTGTAGCTCTATTGGGACAACGACCGATGTCATATCTTTTCGGTAAAACTCTGCGGACATATAAATAAGCGTTATTAATAATAAAATAATAAGAATAAGAGCGCTACGTGCTGTCTCCTCAAGTGTTAATTACAGCTATGACATCAGTACTAGACTAACTGAGCATGTGCTGTATATTTCCGCTCTTACATCCTTATAAAAAACACTGCACTGAGGTCCAGAGCACTGGGATTCTGTCAGTGAGAAGATTCTGTGAGAGGAGTCCGAGTGATTTCTTCCTCAGACCTCAAAAGGGGCGGGGCCTGACTTCACTGTAAGTCTCGCCCACTTTAGGGACAGTCCCACCACAGGGGAACTGGGGCTTTTCGCCATCTATTTCTTTCCTCCGGAAGATCTTAGATGGAAGAAATAGATGCTGAATGGCCCCCCTTCCCCTGCCAACCCTGGGTGCAGGATGAATGCCAGAGGGCCCCGTGTGCACTGCACACCCTGCACCCATTAATGATACGCCTATGCGACTAGGTCTCCGACCCCTAATTTACAAGGCTAGACAACGCCCCTTGAGCGTACTTACTATCGTACGTAACTAAGTTACTCTTCAACCAGAGAGGCGTGTAGTGGACGTGTAGAGGCACCCCCTCTATTTTGATTTATGTTTTACAGCAGAGGCAGAACTAGCGAATTGTGGGCCCAGATGCAAAAAATATGCTTTGACCCTGATGATACCCCAGGTAACCCAGTGGTGAGCTTCGGCGGTTGCGGTGATGACGACTGTGGGCCCCTGTATCACCATTGCACCAATGGTAGTTCCCCCCCTGTTTTACCGCCTTGTAGCAGACACAAACTTTTAAACTGTGGCCACTTAAGCAGGATACACACTGGCCGATAATCAGGCCTAATAGGATCACATTGGTTAGGTTGTTTCCTTTAAGCATACTAACAAATCCGATTTTCAGGCGTGCTGCCAAAATCAGTCCAGCATAAAGGTAACCCAGTAATTAACCCGAATAATCTATTGTTAACTGATCACCCCTATAATGAAATAATGATATAGGTCTGGATCCAGAAGTAATAACGTCAGGGGATTTACGCACGTAATTCGCGTAAG
Source organism: Limnodynastes dumerilii (assembly GCA_011038615.1). Lineage (NCBI taxonomy): Eukaryota > Metazoa > Chordata > Amphibia > Anura > Limnodynastidae > Limnodynastes > Limnodynastes dumerilii. The sequence goes on from WWET01002467.1 coordinate 119,484, forward strand.
TCCCTGACAAGTAACATTGGCACTTGCATGTGCTAGATGTTACTCTAGCGTACCTGCTGTTGCATGGAACTTAGTTCCATACATTTGCAGGTACGATGAATGAGCCAACCGTTCATTTACGCCTGCCGTATCCCCGCCATAAAGGGATGAGTCGGGGGCGGGGTACACATCGATTCATGCATAACAGTTAAGGTACGGTTCACTACTACCAATAGAGGGGAGTGATGGGGGCGTGCACTCCCCTCTACCCTGCATAATTTTGCACGCACGTAAAGGGGGGTCTGTGCAGGGCCGTCTTTTCCACTGGGCAGTTTGGGCTAGTGCCCAAGGGTCCCACACATCAAAGGGCCCTTCAGCTAGTGGCATCACAGGGGGGAGCATGATGGGGGTTGATGGAGCCTCCACTCCACACCCTCTTTGATAAACTAATGCAGCACCAACTGAAAAGATCCTGCCATAAAGGAGCTCAGGCTGGGGCTAATACCCTGGCTCTGAGCTCAGGTGTCAGCATCACATTTCCAAATGCTACATGCTGCCTCTATAAGTGTTAATTACAGCTATGACATCAGTACTAGACTAACTGAGCATGTGCTGTATATTTACGCTCTTACATCCTTATAAAAAACACTGCACTGAGGTCCAGAGCACTGGGATTCTGTCAGTGAGAAGATTCTGTGAGAGGAGTCCGAGTGATTTCTTCCTCAGACCTCAAAAGGGGCGGGGCCTGACTTCACTGTAAGTCTCGCCCACTTTAGGGACAGTCCCACCACAGGGGAACTGGGGCTTTTCGCCATCTATTTCTTTCCTCCGGAAGATCTTAGATGGAAGAAATAGATGCTGAATGGCCCCCCTTCCCCTGCCAACCCTGGGTGCAGGATGAATGCCAGAGGGCCCCGTGTGCACTGCACACCCTGCACCCATTAATGATACGCCTATGCGACTAGGTCTCCGACCCCTAATTTACAAGGCTAGACAACGCCCCTTGAGCGTACTTACTATCGTACGTAACTAAGTTACTCTTCAACCAGAGAGGCGTGTAGTGGACGTGTAGAGGCACCCCCTCTATTTTGATTTATGTTTTACAGCAGAGGCAGAACTAGCGAATTGTGGGCCCAGATGCAAAAAATATGCTTTGACCCTGATGATACCCCAGGTAACCCAGTGGTGAGCTTCGGCGGTTGCGGTGATGACGACTGTGGGCCCCTGTATCACCATTGCACCAATGGTAGTTCCCCCCCTGTTTTACCGCCTTGTAGCAGACACAAACTTTTAAACTGTGGCCACTTAAGCAGGATACACACTGGCCGATAATCAGGCCTAATAGGATCACATTGGTTAGGTTGTTTCATTTAAGTATTAAGCATACTAACAAATCCGATTTTCAGGCGTGCTGCCAAAATCAGTCCAGCATAAAGACAACCCAATAATTAGCCCAAATAATCTATTGTTAACTGATCACCCCTATAATGATATAATGATATAGGTCTGGATCCAGCAATAACGTCAGGAGACTTACGCACGTAATTCGCATAAGTCCCTGACAAGTAACATTGGCTCTTGCGTGTGCTAGATGTTACTCTAGTATACCTGCTGTTGCATGGAACTTAGTTCCATACGTTTGCAGGTACGATGAATGAGCCAACCTTTCATTTATGCCTGCCGTATCCCCGCCATAAAGGGAGGAGTCGGGGGCGGGGTACACATCAGTTCATGCATAACAGTTAAGGTACGGTTCACTACTACCAATAGAGGGGAGTGATGGGGGCGTGTACTCCCGTCTACCCTGCATAATTTTGCACGCACGTAAAGGGGGGTCTGTGGGGGCATGCGCACAACCTTCTTACACCGTCATATGGGTCGGCGTACGTAACATTTGTTACAGTCCCTCTTCCGTAAGCCGCGGCATACGTAACATTTGTTATGTATGCCACGGCTTACGGAAGAGGGGCTATCCCACCCTTTACGATCGTTCATGGCAGAGATACAGATGTAAAGGGACGGAGCGGGTGATATGCCATTATGAGCAAGTATGCGGCCACAAGGCTGCACACATCATCGTAAAACTTAAGGTAGCAATATGGACACGTAGGCGTCCAGATCTCTTACCGACAGTGAGGAGTGCACGGGGTGTGCACTCCCCGCTACGATGCCGGACGTAATGACCTCGGGCGGCCATAAGGCTGGATCCGGCTTAATGAACCTACACAAAATAAACAGTAGCAGTATGGCCTAAATTTATTGCACAGCATTGTTTCCATAGGCCTTGGTTTTAAACATTTTTGGTTTATTTCAGTACATTCCTTTTTCCTGACCTCATCCGCAGCATCCACTAATATAAAGGAACTTCCGCAGTGTGTAAAACAGGATGGGGTTGTTAGATCTCGCCATTATCTTATCACCCTGGAAACCAAAACGATAACCTGGAAATTGCTGACTGTCCCTATCTGTTAAATTCAGTAAAATGCTGAGGCTTCAAGTGTATACAAGTATCTTGGAGTTTGTCATCAGTATGTTCATAACTGATCAAGGTTCTAAGTATGTGATTTTAAAAATGATATTTGTAGATGAAAGCCCAATCCTCTGAACCAGTAGATCAATATAATTTCTACTCTTTTCCTTTTTTATTTTGCAATTTGCAAACTGGCATAGCTGAGTGACACGTTACCCTTCTAAAAATACAAAAGTATAGTCTGTCCCAAGCACAGCAGCCAAACTAAGTGTGTTCACTGGGTCCACAAACTCCAAAAAGATTCACAAATATTTGCTGTCTAAACACACCAAACGTTCCCTTTCCCATTACCCTTTAAGACTATTTTCATTATCACCCAACTGCCCAGGACTATTATATTACTGGGGGCTTTGGTTTTTTTTGCATATGAAAATGGGCATTATCGCATAAAAAAATGAAGTTTGTAAATAGACCCCTAAATTATAGCAATCCCAGATTTTATAGGCTATGATATGTGGAGAAAGAAACTCTTAGGTGAGTGGACTAGGCATTAGTTAGAAAACTGTTAGTTAAAATATTTAGTTGTGTAGATTGTTAGCTCTTGCCAACAAACCCTCTATCGTCTTGTCCTCTACCTCTAAAGCTCCATACACACTACAGTTTTTTAAACGATGGACGACATTACAGAACATTTTTATTGCCAATCAGGCTGCATACACACTACAAACGATTTTCTGTTGAGCCTTCAGTACTGAATGGCTTGATCGTTTATATTAAACTTTTTAAAAGATGCGATCAAACGATTGTGTGTACTTTACAACGATCAGGCATGATCGTTGCAGCGTACACACTTGCACAATATCGTTCAAAACACTCCTTTCACGGGTGTTTTGAACGATTATCGTTTAAAAAACACTGTTGTGTGTATGGGGCTTTAATGGCAACAATTGAAAAAGTATATTATAAATGCCCTCTTTGATTTATGCACCTCAGTCAGATTGTTTTATATTTAATGAAACTTGTAAAGATGAATAGTGAGATGTTACCCACAACAACCAATCAAATTATTGCTTTCATTTACCAAAGCAAATGATAAATAATGATATCTAGCATCTAAATGGTTGCTATGGGCAACATCTCCATCACTGTACAGGCCAGTGATGTCACAATGTCCGCAGGTTGGTGATGTCACATAACCCCTCTTTATAGAAGCCAGAGGTTGACCAGTGAGACTCACAGAGTGGATTGTTCGGAGCAGGTTGATTGAATCAATTTACTTCATGTGTATTCTGAGTAAATCTGTACATTTTGGCACCTGTTGTGAGTTTTCTGTCTATTAACAGGCAATACAAGCAGCAAAGATCGTGTAAGCTTCAGGATCACACTAACCACAGTCACTATATTATAACGTATGGTAGTAAAAATATTGGCTTTTAAGGCGTAAGCATTTCAGTTACTAGCTAGTATATTTAACCAACAATTGTAAATAGACTTAGGGTTTTAAATACTAAATTGTTCTTTCATGGTTAAATATATATGAAGAAGATTGCATAAAAACATTTTGGAATTGGACGCTGAACAGAATATTTATTATAATTTTTAAAACATTTTTTTTGCAATATGTAATTTTAAATCTATGATAAGGATAAAGGTCCGGATTCACCCCTCCCCCCCCCGACGGTATTGCACATATGTCTGTCTGCTGTTCCACATATATCCTTCATTTCCCGATGTTAGCTACTACGCATGCTTAGCAACTATTTTACAAAATCTACGTATCGTTACTTCTAGGGCGTGAATCCAGGCCAAAGACAGAGATGACAGATATTGCTACACTTCTCAGCATTCCCTATTGATTTATTACTATTTTTTATTACTGATTATTTATTAACAAACTCTTAAAACATAAAGATATTTTTTTGAACTTTTCCCAGCATTTGGAAATGCTGCATTTCTACCTGGAGGGTGTGCCCCTCATCCCAGCTGTACCTCACACAGATATGCTCTGCTATGATATTGGTTAATGGCAGATTAAGCTGTTTTTTTTTTTTACCACAAATCCACATATAATATCAAATATGACCCTGAATTACTAATGACCTTAAGATCAGACACAATAAATGATTTTTTTCATGCACATTACTTAAATAGATTTAGTTTTGGTAATATACTTTTAAGACCCTTAAGTATTACATAACCCATTTAGAATCAGTTAAACTGCAAATTGATTTGTGGTTGTTTTGTGACATCCTGCTTTTATTTTCTCTCAATTTGACTTTGTCTGCAAGAGATGTGTGAAAGGTCTTATATCATTGGTGGAATGGTTAAATTCAGCAGCAGACTAATAATATGGGACCTGATCCAGATTTAAGGGCTCTGCAATGGAGGCTAACATATGGATTTTGATATCCAAAATTCTGCGTGCAATGGATATCCGAGCCCTGGGAGCTACCCTAAGCGTCTCTGTGCTTGCTATATACTGAATCATACATAAGGTCTTAGACAGGCCATTACTGTACAATTTAAATACCATTGCTCACCCAGCATGCATATCCCATACACAGGATGAGTGGGCCCACCTCCTATGCGGAGACAGAATTCCGCACGTGATCCAATGCAGAATTCCATGTACAGTACAGAAATCATCTTGTGTGATTATACTAGGATCTAGCCCACGGCCAACAACTCTTAATATTATTGTGACCATTATTTGGGATCAGCAAGGTGCAAATTAATACACCTAAATCAATCACAGATTACATTTATTTAAACTATAGATGAGGGTGTAAGTTGCATGCATAAATCAATTAGCAGTATATTGATTGTCATGTATAAACCCATTAACCTAGATTGTGTAAAACCATGAATATTGCTTTTTTCTTGTTGGAACAAGTTATGTTCCACTTTAAATCAGGAGAGTTAGGAGAATATAGCGTGGCTATTAGCCGATCGTGCCGTCCTGTACTGCTGTTTCCAATGATATGAAGTGGTCCTCTGTCTATAGAGAGGTTTGGGACTATAACCATCTGACACTCCACAGCTGACGCTGTATTGGGGTTCTCACAAAGCCTCCCCCTCCTCTCTGGCGTGGACACTGGAAGCTGACCACACACTGGCAATTGTGAACGCTACACGGGTCCCTCTGTTTTTCATCTAGGAGTGGAACCAGAAGCTCACTGGAAGGCTATTGCCCAGTGCTGAAGATAAGTAGCATTTATTTGTCATCCACTCTTCATTAGCCAGCGCTATACTTAGAAACAAAGTTTCCAGTGCCTGCTGTGGTACTCAACAGTCGCTACAATATATTTCTACCTTCTGTATTGATACCTCTAGATATATTCTATTGACTTTAATAACGCTGGTTAAACATCGTGGAAGCATCTCCTCATTCACCATCTAAACATCTATAAGGGTAGTGCACTACGCCATTTTTGAAGATTCACATATTTAAAGAGCTTTTTTTCACTCCATATTTTATCAAGACTTTGAATTGCTCACTATTTACTATCAACTTACAGCCCTAAGGCAGAGTGAGAGACTGCCATTAGGGCCACTACTATATGTGTGCACAGTAATATAGTGAGTCCATATTGTTATAGGCAGTTGGGTATATCTTACCTATTTACTTAATTGTGAATTAATGTGTCTATATCTGGTACCAGATTTGTTAAATAAATATACTTTGTCTTTGATTAACGTATGAATTTATTTGGAAGGTTTTTTATAATATCTTTATTTTTTTTTTTATTGCGTTTAATTATTTATTTGAGAAACACTTGACAGAGTTGGTTATTCCCCTTTTCTGCGCCCTCCCTCTTTATTCATTATTGCTTTTATATGCAACACAGGTGAAAACCTGTTCATTGCCCTCAGTTATAAGACCAACCACAGTGACTGTCATCCCGTGCAGTGGCCAGCTCTCCCCTGAATAAACTTTACAGTAATGCCAGTAATTTCATAGCCCTTCCCTGTCATGCTAATTACCTGTGCATGTTTTTACCCTGGAGTATGCTGTATAGTGTATGTAGTGCTATACATGAGTCTACCTGCATATGAGTCATTTTTATCCCCTTTAGGGCTTATTTTGTCTACAAACTTTCCTGTCTGTAACATACTCTCATTTACTTACATGCTTAAAAGGTTCCAGCTAATTTCAAGCTAATTCTGTGTTGGTGTGCTTTGCAGTTCAGCATGGTTTGTCAAGGCGTCCATATATACCTGTTTTTGTGATCACACCTATGTGCACTTTCTGTACCAAATGGTCTGGCAGTCCGTACGGAAGAGGGGAAGGATCTCCCGTCACTCCCCTCTCTCATGTGGTTATGACAGCAGTTACATTGCCATCAGCCTACCTTAAGGTATGAACTGCTGATCCACATAGGACACTTAAACCCAACCCAAACTGTAAAATTTACATGATCGTGTCCATCGGGCAGAGGGGATGAGTCTCCCTGTCGGACCACTCTCCAGGAGTACGGAAATTACCCAACATCCGCAAGCAGCTTGTAGAGGTTGGGTGACGTACAGAACTCTGAATCTGGCCCTTAGTGACTAATGTATTCTTATTTTTCTAAAAAAATAACAAAAGCTATATATTATTGTACCCTATACAGACTTACAAAAATTGGGTGTTTTCCTTTTGCTAGGATAGGAAAATGTCTGTATTGAAAATATTTTGATCACAGCGCTTGCATCTGAATACATGTGATCCAGAGAACCACAAGGGGGATGGGTTTGATATGTAATTGTAAATAAGTAATTTTATAAATAAACCAAATACTATCTGGAATATTTTTATATAACCCCATGAGGGGTCAAGCATTTGAGCAGATCTTTGTTTACCAGAAACATCTTATATATGATACCATGAATCCCTGAGATCTGCAGCGTTGTTATTGGGAACACATATGTAGTTATGTAGAATTTTGGAATGAGATAAAACAGCTTCTTCAAAGACAAGTACTGTCATGTCTCTTTTACCATATCACTGTGTATTACAGCTTCAGGCACATTGTATGTTAAACCTTTAAAAACCTTTCATGAAATATTTTTTATCAGCTGAGACAGAATTTGACAGTGATGCTGCTACATATAGCTGTAGAGGTAACCTTTTATCCATTAGTGTTAAACACGGTTTAATTTGAGCATATAACCATCACTGGTTATCGTAAGTTCTCCATACACTGAATGACAATCTGTCAAATCAGTTAAACAAACGGCTGATCTGCACAATTGTCTTTGTATGGACTTTATATAGAGACGTTACACTTTCCTATACAGCAATAAACCTCCTAAAACAGTGCTCACTGAGTATATCAAATCTATTTAGCCAGGGCCACCACTAGTAATTGTGGGGTGCAGGAAATGGGTCGCAGTGCTCTACCCCTATGTGAAGTCACACTGTGTGACAACACATATAGGCAGAGCGCAGCAAACCTGCAGTTATGATTCACAGCGGTCCGATGCGCAGGTTGGAGAATGGTGACAGTGGCCCAGATCCTGGACTATGGCCGACAGGAGAATTACTTACAGCGCATACGTAATTTCCCTGTTGACGCCGACTCTTCCGAAAAGGGGGCTTTGCACCCCATTACGCATGTCATATCTCCGCCGTGAAGGCAGAGATAGACATGCTAATGATGGGACGGGTTCGGGGGAATCCCTGTTACGATCAGTAAAAGTTAGGGTAGGAATCTGGATACGCAAGTTTCCTACCGACAGCAGGGCGTGCACTCCCTGCTACGATGCCAGCCGTACTGACCTTGGGCGTCAGGTCAGTATCAGTGCCCCTCCCCCTCTCTCTGGGCATGGGACAAAAGTCCTCATAATTTTTTATTATTGATTTTTTTTTTTTTACCAAGCCCGATTATGGAAGTTGATTTTATCACAATTAAGGAGAAATTATAAGCTTATGCCCAAAAATAATGCTGTTTGTTCCCCATTAATTGTACCAAATCCCCTGTCCTCATTATAGTGGGTGTGGGTTGCCACCGAGAACAGCCTTTTTCAAAGAGGCAAAGCAGTTGATGGGCGGAACATCAAAGATGGTGCTGCGACTGGTAAGTATAAAGTTCACCGCAGCCCAGCCTAATCCTTACCTTAACCCTCCCCTTCCTTCCCCGCAGCCTAACCATAAGACTCCCCTCCCCGAGGCCTAATCCTAACTCCCCTCCAAGTAGCCTAACCCTATGACTTCCATACCCGCAGCCTAAACACCGCTACCCGCAGGCTGACCCTAACCCTCCCCTTCTATGACATTAACCCTAACCCTTCCCTTTGATAGACCAAACCCCAACCCTCCCTTTCCCAGAGCCTAAAGAAGCCTCACCTCTTGGGTTGTGTCTGCGGCGGGTCCTGCAGCGTCTGATGCAATGGGTCCATCGGCTTCCGAGACATGAATGGGTAATACTTACCCATGCTAAAGAAATGAATCGCAAATGGCTGCCTTTTCAACATAGAGACAGCTGAAAACAAGCTTTCGGTTGTCTCTATTTCTAAAAGGGCCTTTTCATGGCAGTAACTTGACACCATAATAGGCCTTTCTATCCCCCCTTCCATTATAGGTCTCTATAAGATATAGAGGCCAACTATGAAGCATAATTTGAGAACAAATATGGAGAAATTTATTATAGATCATATAGAATATATGCCCTATAACTAAGTTCTCTATTCTCCTTTATTGTTCTTAAATTATTCTTGACAGAAGAGTTTTATATGCCATGTAACAATCTCTTTATTACTCTATTACTTCTATTAATTGTGTTAAAATGGTCCCCCCCCTTAATAGATGTTTCTATTTCAACCGTTATAAGGTTGTATTATGATATATAAATGCATAATAAAGCTTTTTGAGGTTTGAATTGTTTCTATTTTATTCTCTTTTGATAAAATATTATTTTCAAACGTTCTTAAAAGAAACAGTAGGAAAGTGCAGGTGGGTTAGTTCTAGGGGATGTTCTTTAAGACTTGGGGCATATCTGCTATAAACCACACCCCTATCAGGTCAATAATATTGAGAATGCTTCATACTTTTGATCAAACAAGGACTGCTTTCTGCATATTTACCTGTGGTCCACTGCTCTGATTGGAGACACTCTTATCTGGTAATTCACACTGATCTAAAACACAGGTCACTGCAATCTGACCCTTTAGACAAGCAATGATAACATTTCATTCATTCCTGTATAGTAGACTGCAAAGTGTATTCAGTATAAGAATGTGCTTGACTATCCCATCAACTTTCCAAGCCTCATTAAATATAAATTTAAGATTTATTAACAAACATTAATTTACAGCACTGTGATAAACTTTTGTGAGAAACAAGTGGATTGTATTAACATGTAAAGACAACCTAGGGCTAAAACATTTGAGCTAAAATATTAAAAGTTAAGAGCAATTATAACCGCTTACACCTGCAGCACAAATCACACACAAAGAGATCCCAACTCTGATAATAATAATTCATAGCAAATAAATGTGTTATGGCGCTGGTGAGATTACTAAACACACCAATAAAGAAAACTAATGAATGCTAAAGATAGACATATAGCATGACAAAACAGCATATAAGCCTCAAAAAGTATTTTTGCCTAATGTAAAGGGGGCAAAAAAAAAAATCAATAATTGGGTGTATATAAGTACTGGTAATATAAATGACCACAAAATGAAAAATGAGTAAAAAATAAATGAATGAACAAATAATTAAATAAATACCAAAAATAAATAAATATATTACATGAGATAAGTAATGACTAAATAGAAACAGCACAATAAACTGCTAAAAAAGTCATTCAATGTGTAGTCTAAAAATATAGAGTGGAATAACTAAAGGGAGACCGCCAATGATGAGGTGAATATTGAACTCTCCTTTTCCTTAAAAGAGAAAACAAGAACAAATAACATAAAATATAACCTTTACTATATCATAATTTTTTTTTTTTAATTATGCCACTCTATATTTACTACAGTGAACTTTTTTAGGCTACACATTTAGTGACATTTTTCAGCAGTTATTTGAGCTGCTTCTATTTATTCACTTTGTCACTTTGAGAAAAGCAGATTGTGCCCAAAACGCGTCAGCCAGCAGCACTTTACAGCAGTTCCCACAGAAGGAGCAGACCAGACGGAGAGGTTGGTGGGTTTGGAACATTGATCCCGGGACCCGGTTACAGCTGGCTCATCTCATCTCGTTCAGCCACTCCTTTGGGACTTTTCTTTGGGGTATTTATATACTTAAATTCGTGCTAAGATTTATTCAGTCACACGGATCCAAGTACAGGATTGTATAGTTATGTCTAGTCTTATGGAAATAATGTTGATGATTTCTTTCATGATTTTATAATCTAAGACTAATTTAAAATACTTCTACACCCAATATCAGAGAATAACAAGGTTTTAAGTGATTAATTCCAGCAATGCAAATAAGTAAAAAAAAATAAATTGGAAAATGATTGCTACCTTGTGCAACTTTAGATATTTCAGACTTCTAACACACCTGAGTTCAATGTAAAGTAAAAAGGTGAAGACAGATTGACAGCCAAAAAAGTAGAGTGCCAGAAGGAGAAACTAGTTATATAGAAATTAGACTATGTGACAGGTTTAAGATAAGCAAATGATGATTATCCTTAGGTAAAGACATTTCAACATACAGCAAGAAGTCTAAATCTCATAAAAAGAGTAAAAAATTTTAATTTACATCAGAAACAAAACAATGTTAACCTCTTGAACGTGTTCTTCTATGACAACTTATCAGGACAAATCTGGGGCAGATGTCAAATTTAGAAGCTGTGACGGAGATTAAAAGCTTTCTGAAAGAACTTGACACATGTTTGAAACCGTCATGTGCTGAGGTTGAGTCCTCATTTTGTTTTTTATAACTAGAAGTTTCCTGTAAGTTTTGTTGCCCCATTAGCAAAATAAATGATCATTGTGCTGTTGGTTACCTATTGGTATATATTGCTGTATTTACAAATCATTTGCAGTATATTCACTATGGACCAGCAAAAGCAAAGCTATATCCCTGCATGCAAAGAATACAACTTACTTGACTGAAATCAACATGGTTTTGCCCATGTGTAACCTTCCACTATTAATTTCAAGCTCCTTCTTAAGTCTGGATCTTACCCTTAGGTCCTGATTCACACTTAAGTGCTAAATTTCCATGCGTGTTTTTACGATCAGTTAAATTGCCTGTTCCCAGAACCCACATATATGCACGGAAACCATGACCCACTGATTCACATACACAGACGTCTGTCTTAGGACTGATGCACGCTTCAGCACGGAACGAGTCCCGCATGCGTGGCTAGAACGGCAAGACTCTTAACTTAAATGAGCTGCACGGGCTACTAATGTACAGTATGGGTGACCAATAAAGTTAGGACTGATTCACAAGTAAGAGTGTTTTGTGTACTTTATAGGTTGTTTGTGTTGTTTATCTTTTTTCAATGTTTATTTTTTCAATGTTTTATGAAAGTCCCCTTATGGTGGATCATTGTATTTCTAAATTCATGCAGAATTTAATTTATGTCTATTGTTAAGTATAACATGATTATTCCTATTTCAAGTTGTGATTCTAAGGGTTACTTTTGGTTACATTTGTTAATGAGAGCACGAGCTGTTTTTAGAAAAACAATTCTTTATTTTCAATATCCTAATCAGTGCGTTTAGTTTATACGTATCTTTGAATTATAAGCAATTTTAAGCACCTAAATGCAGGACCGATTCACAGCTAATAAAGTCCGCACATACCTAATTACACACAGGAACGACTTACGTCCTTATGTGGTACTTCTGACACAGGGGAAGTGGTTTATTCTCTCTGAATTAGTATTGCAGATATAATGCGTGCGTATATTTAGGTACGTTCGTAATTTAACTATTAACTGTGAATCAGGCCCCTATTTTCCATCTCTGAATCTGGTCCTGTATTATTTTTGTTTGCATCATAGGTTTTTCCCTCCACAGTAAAATAAACTATATAAAGAACATGTAAATGGTATAAGGATGTGGGAACGGCTGGAATAGTTCCAAGTTATGCTATTGTCTTTATCACCCTATGTCCTGCCCCACTGTGTATAGGTGACAGTTCCATTTTAAGGTCACCATGCAAGTCTGTTGGCCTGAATTACTCCAATCTTTTATGCAATGCTCCAGGTGTGCTCCAGGTGTACTTACATAAATAAAGACTACAAACACATTCCCTATTATATTTGGCAGGATTGCAACATTGTAAGTAACCAGCATTAACCGAGGGAAAGACACAGATACAAATCCTTTGAAATCTTATTTATTACTTTTACTTCAATATATAATTTGGAAATACTGTTTAGAAAATCAGACAGGGATATAAATAGGCACCAACAAATTAGTGTCATGGGGCCTGATCCAGACCTACGCCCGTCGTCGCTAGGGCAGCGGGTGTAAGCGTAAGATCGGCTGAAAAGCCGATCTGCACATGCGCCGGGCAGATGTTGCCCAGCGTCGCTACGGCAACGCCCCACCGTGGATCGAGCGCTCATAGCAGAGCCGTAGGGACGCTGGAGGGGATGTCCCCCAGCGTCCCTACGTTCAGGTTTGTGTAGGTGGGCGGGGGGAGCTAGTTTAATGAGGGTGCCCTTTAATTTGAACAAAAATATATCTGCAGAGTTTGCTCAGTATTGTTTTCATAAGTCTCTAAAGAAGAGCACAGTGGCCTGACATATAGAGTTGTCGCTTACCACATGATGACACTAAAGATATATGATATGACTGACATTGTAGCTGATATGCGTTGTCTTCCCCAGACAAAACAGATGGTATTGTTCTATTATCATCCACAGTTATTTTAATGTACTGTGTCCATCTGTGTTAAGATATATTACATGGTTCCATGGAATTTACAGTTCACTCCTGCAGTAACTCGATTTCACTGTTTGGTCTCCAGAGATTTTACAAAATGTCAAGCTGTAGCTTGAAAAAGAAAAGTGAAATCTACTGGAAAGTAATACTTGTGACCATTTCATGCCTGAGTTCTTCACGGTGTCTAAAACCTAGGTGGTGTTACAAATCCAACAGGTATGCTGGGTCTCCATTTAAGCTTAACATAACAAAAGGCAACATTTCAAACAATGAATTGTATAGTGAGACATGACACATTATATTCTATTTTACTATTTCTATTTTAAAATGCCAACCAGCAGGAAGATACTGTATGTGTATGAAGTGTGTGCACATGTTTGTGCGTGTGAGTGTGGCACTTATTGGTAAGTTAGCTGACTTTTAGCAAAGATCTGCCAAGCCAAAAGGAAACACGGTTTTGGAAATAACTTCCACATGCACTGTAGGCATTTCTCTCTATATATTCTTCTATTCCTCTTTATTTTTGTTTTACATTACAATTTGAATATCCATTATAGCAAAAACCTATACAAACAACAAAACTATTTGCAAGTGATTTTTTTCCTCCTCTACCTGTGTCTGGATACAAACTATAATTGTGGTGACTGTATATTGATTCTCTGAATTGTTATTGCAAATAAGTTAATGCATTCCTATTTGATTAACCTTATTACAGCTATTTACCTAAATTACATATACTGGCCAGTGGATAGGGTCTGGTCTGTGCATTGGTGCTGGTCTAAATGTTGTTAGACAGTTCTGTTGTCATTTCTTGAATTTGCCAAAAAGCGCAGTTGTCAAATTCAAAACAATCTAAATGCAAACATGTGTAAACGAAAGTTTGCTAGTTTGTACACAGGCACATAATAGCCTAAAGCTGGCCATACACTTGTACGATTATCTGTCCCAGCAGGGGGTGAGCCGATAAACGGGACGATTTCCCGCTAGGCAAATGTCCCATTATCGGCACCATACACCTCCTCTGCTGGGACCGATAATCCTAGCAGAAGAGGGGAGGGGGCAGCGCTCTCTGTTGCTGCTGCTGTATATCTGTGTACAAAGCTGCTCTGACAGCATTGCAGGTATACTTTACAGCTGTCAGAGCAGCATAGTACATAGATATACAGCAGTGGCTATTGCAGGCAGTAATACAGATAACAATCAGCCGAAGCTGCGCTTCACACAGCGCGGATTCGGCTGATCCCTGTCTGTACTACTCCTGCAATAGCTGCTGCTGTATGTATGTGCAATGCTCCTCTGACAGCTGTAAAGTATACCTGCAATGCTGTCACAGCAGCTTTGTACATAGATATAAAACAGCAGCAGTTGTGAAGAATAGGGAGCCATTCAGCTTGCTGATTGGCTCCCTTAAAATATCGGGAGCTTTCTCCCGATTTAAATCAAACATGCTGAAAGATCAAATAATCGCACCAGAGCGTTTCTGGTGCGTTTATTTGACGTTTCAAAAATTGATATGTACCATACACTAGAGCGATTATTTGCCCGATTACCCGATAATCGTCTAGTGTATGGCCAGCTTTAGATGTAAGTAATGTAATTGTATTTGTCATATCACAAAAATAATTCAGGGCTGGATCCAGACTTAAGTAAGTGCTTGAAATTAGTTGCTCCTGGGCTAAACCATGTTGATTGTAGGGGAGTCAAGTTAATTGTATACTTTGCATGCAGGGATATATCTTTGAATTGCTTACTGCACACAGATACTGACCAGCTTTACTATCACACTGTTATTTAGACTTGGGATAGGAACCATCACCTCTCAACTCTAATACTGTTTGCAACAAATGAAATATGACTCCCCTGCAATCAACATGGTTTAGCCCAGGAGTAACTAAGTTCAAGCACTTAACTAGGTCTGGACCTGGCCCTTTGCACGGATCGCTCTCCTCTCTAACACACAATTGCTGTGGTCGCACAAAAGAGTTTCAGTGAATGGTTTTGAAACAAATTGCCAACCAACAAAATACCATAATCTTCAGTCATGTACATCCATCCTCAACTAAAGTATACCTGGAGCAATAGGTGGAGAGATGCAGGAGCGATGATGGGCAGCCTCCAATACCTACTTAGAAATGAATGAGAATCTTTATAATAAAATAATATATATTATTGCTACTGATAACAATACTTATTACTTCTGATGTGGGTAGTATATTAAATAACTTTAAAAACAACCTAGAGCGGGTGTAACATTGACATGCACTAATTGTATTTCTATTCTTTCTTTTTCCACAGACATCTGTCCCCCATGTTAGTAAATGACTCCACCATGTGTGAGATTAGCTATCTTCCATTAGAAGTGGATGGCTGAGTTAGCTGTCTTCACTAGGAAACCCATGACATAGAAGACATTCGTACTTGGGACTATTCTGCTTGGCATGGAGATCTCTCATCAGTAGAAGAATCAAATGGTCAACAACTACAATATCACAACTAAAGCTGGGCACACACTATACAATTATCAGACAGACTGACCAATAATCGGGTGATTGGTCCAACAATTGGAAGTCTGGATCAGGTCCAAAATCATTATGTGATGAAATAAAGAAATAGTAATAAATAAAATTATATTAAATAACTTTACATCTATGATACCTAGGGCCAGATTCTATTAGCTTTGCAGCAGCGTATTTTGCAGTGCGAAGCTAATTCCGCACATATTTTTTGGGTGACTTTTATGCACACCCCATAGAGGTGCGCATAAAAATTTGCCTATTTTTCATACCGTATATGACGGGAAAAAGCGCAGTGCGTACTTTTTCCCGTCATCGTGGCTAATTGAATCTGGCCCCTAGAGTCTCTGAGATGCCTCAACCCCTGTGCTGGGGTAAGATGTTTTATTGGTGGTACAGGAAATCACTAGAAAAACAGGTACATAGAAGAATCATGATATATCTAGAAAAAGAAGAGTTGGAACATACAACTCTTCTGCATCCACCTGAACTTCCTGGATCAATTAAGGAAATGAGGTGTTGGGCTGGCGGCTGCTGCTTCACATCTATGATCCGGTAACAGTGTCTGAGCTTGGAGCTGCATAGTTCGGTGGTTGAGTTTGATTTTGTGTCTCATTTTTATCTATCTCTAGTACGCAAACTTTTAACTGCTTTTTCTAGTTATATCAAACATTGGAAGGATCGGAGCAAGGAACCGGCCACTTTGAGAGAGAGCTGCGGACACCTATTGTGGAAGTTCTAGTGCTTAAAGGACAGCGATGATTCACCGGTCGATTTATTTGCCAAACCCTACCTTAGCTTTACCAAGCGTAAGTACGGACGTACGTAATGAAATATTGTACAATTTAAATGCCTCCCTCTGCCTACAAAGCGTATTTCCGGGTGTCGTATGGATGACCCGCCCCCTCGTTCGTATTTACGCTGAAGTTATGTACAGTCAGAGTTACATTGCTTAACATCTGCCGCGCGCATGCACAGTACATACATATTGCCGATTTTACGACAGCGGCTAGCGTAAATACGCTAGCGTATGTAGCTCAGGATCTGGCCCACTGTGAAGTACAGTGAACATATCGCACTATGCATAGCTATAGACTATAGAATATAGGTATATTAAGTGTCCTTTTTGTCATGCCATATTTTCATTTTGGTAGGTTTGGATAGAAAATGAATGGTGTCTATAATTAGTTCACACAACAGGTATCAGTTGGTACAGTTATAGCTTTAGTTAAATATTTTCTATCCTGCTTGTGAAGCTTTTCCTTTTGTCAGCTCTGCACAGTCATTATTGGAAGACACCCCCCCCCCCACTTCCCATGTCAGCATTAGATAATGCTGCCAGCAATGAAGGGTCATGCCTGCCAACTCCAAGTCAACAGTGATAATGATAGGTCAACAGTCTGATAGTGATACAGCTGTGTGATCCAATCCACTCTTATAGACAGGAGATGTGAAGGGAGATTAGCACACCTGATGCTACATGCACTTTTTGTGACTAACTCCAAATATGCGGAGGCTTCATAATCTTTTCTGTCTTTTATTGCTAATACTTCAGTTTCTAGCCAAGATTTTTTTTCCAGATTTAATACGATGTTTATGTTTGGTTTTAGAGGGGATGTGTCTAATGTACATAGGGCCCACTTGTGTCAGTTTTATGTTTACTGGTTAAAATATTCAAGAGCTCAACCGCTTGTTAAAATAGCCTAAACTTAGTTAAAATTAATTATAATGGATTCGACTCAAACAGGGCAGGAGAAGGTCCAAAGCACACAGCCAGCAGAGCTGAAATGACATACTTGCAAGAGTAGTTGAGGACCTTGGACTGGATTCACAACCCCAAAATTTTTACCTTACATGCCTATTTTTCCATTTATAGCTACTACGCATGCATAGTAACTATTTTACGCTATCTATGTAGCGCTTCGTTACGTAGATTGCATACATGCGGTCTTTAAGGTAGATAAAATAGTTACTACGCTTAATAGTTGCTATGCTTAACTATAAATGGAAAAATAGGCACATAAGTTAAACATTTCGGGGTTGTGAATCCAGTCCCTTCTCTGACCTTCTCCACTGAGGCTAACATTGGCTACCGGGCTGAAGCTGTTTTTTTTATTGAGACACTAGAACACCCTCTACTTTACACATTAACTATTTTATGCATGATGATGCCATGTGTCAGCAAACATATGGTATGTTTCTAATACAACATGGATACTATGTTTTTACGTTATCCATTTTACAGTAAATGCATTGCAGGACAGACAATGTGAAGTGTGCACATTATACTTATATACATGTACTAAACAGCTTTCAATGTAATCAATTTAGAGTTGAAATCAACGCTAATTCTGTTTGCACAGGTTTAATTTACCCCTACTTTTAATTTTACTGTCAACAAATTTTGCACCTGGACTAAGCATATAGGGATGCAAGATAGATAATGCAATAATATTTATTCTGTATGATGGAAAATACCAGCTGCTTTTACTCATAGCTTATAAATACAAAGTTTGCACTGCCATTTATGAGATAAATTAGGACCTGCCCTCTACCTCGTACAAAGTTGCCTCTTGTCTGTCTCCTGCTGTTCAGCATGGTTTAGCCAAATTGTAATTTGCTTTTCTCTTCACTTTAGCTTAGCTTCTAATTTAATGTCAGCCCCATTGAGTGTAAACTAATGTCAACCCCAGTCAATGTAGCTAGGTAATACTAGACATTTCAAGAAGAAACCATGGGCAGACGAAAAACGAAAAGTGGAGATGTTGCCCATAGCAACCAATCAGATTCTAGCTGACATTCTCTAGTATGTAATAGGAAAGCTAGAGCTAGAATCTGATTATATATTATATTATTGCTATGGGCTATCTCCACATTTCCTTTTTGGCAGTTTAGTAAATCTAGCCCTATGTGTGTTGGGACAAGGGAGCAAGCAGACTTCTGTACTCCCATACTGCCATACTGCCTGGGAACAGATGAAGTTCTGAGGACACTACTGCGAGTGGCATGAAAATGTGAGTTGGGGACATTACTGCGTGACATAACAATGTGAACTTTGAGGTACATATACATTTGGGGCTGGATCTAGACGTAAGAAGAAGCTTGAAATTAAGAGAGGAAAGCAACTCCTGGGCTAAACCATGTTGATTGCAGGGGAGTCATATTTCATCTGTTGCAAACAGTATTAGAGTTGAGAGGTGATGTTTCCTATCCCAAGTCTAAATAACAGTGTGATAGTAAAGCTGGTCAGTATCTGTGTGCAGTAAGCAATTCAAAGATATATCCCTGCATGCAAAGAATACAATTACCTTTACTCCCCCTGAAATCAACATGGTTTTGCCCAGGAGTAACTTTTCTCTCTTATTTTCAAGCTTCTTCTTAAGTCTGGATCCAGTCCTTGGTGATTTAAGGGCGATGACATCGAAAATTTTCTGACATCGCTGGAAGATTAAAGGCGGAACTAGAAAACAAAGGAAAAGGGGTTTAGTGCAGATGTTGGATATAGGGAAGCTGAAAGCTACCATTTAAGTTTGTTTATGCACCCCCTCCTGGCAAACAATGTCATTGCATTAAAGGCACTTATAAAAATGACTCTATTCCTGTCTACTCATAGACTGTACCCAGACATACACTGGTGCTACTTAAACCCCTTTTTTTATCATTTGACTGAAGCCCGGATTTTTGGTGGTGATGTGAAAGGTCGCTTCTGCCAAGACCCGGGTCTAATGACCCAGGAATTGAAACCGGGAAAAAAGAAGGGTTTTTTTCCGGGATCGACCCCAAGGGGTGCAATGGAAAAGGTGCCCCCTGGCTTCTTCAACTTGGGTGTCACCTAAGCAAAACTAATTGATGGGATTTGTGGACTATTGTTATGGCAATAACAATGGGAGCCATGCACCGCTCCTCACACTGTCAGGGCAGACCTGGGTCCCGGAATTTCATGACCCTGCAGTGTAAAAAGCTCTGACCTGGGAATCTCCTTAAAAGTTGTTTTGGTTTTTATATAAGATCACTCGGCAATAAGTTGGCTTGAGAAACCTGGCTTATTGTGCTGTGGTGAGGTGAAAACGGTATTACAGGGCTCCAAACACAACGCTAGAGGTGATTTTATATTGGATCCCCTCTGGATTCAGCTAGCACCCTTCCCCTTGCTTTTCCTGTGTATCCTCACTTAAAATGGATATGGCCTGAAATCTGTCCAGGGCATCACACATAGGCCATGCCCGTATAGGGGGTCGGTCCCCGCTTCGAACGGCCTTATTTCGATACGGCCTTTCTCTCCCAGCCAGTTCCGAACTTATGCCTCGATAAGGCATAGCAATCGATCCCCGGAGCACTGAACACAGTGCTCCAATTGGTAAGTGAAAAAAGTACTGTTTCCCTAATTCTAACCCTTACCCTCCCTTCCATTACCCTAACCCTAACCCTCCCTTACCCGCAGCCTGAACCTAACCCTCCTTTCCCCGCAGCTGGACCCTAACCTTCCCTTCTCCCTAGCATGACCCTAAACCTAAGACTCCCCCTCCCCTCAACCTGACCCTAACCCTCCCTTTCTAAGAACCTAACCCTAACCCCCCTAAGGGTAAAAGTCACAGGAGAGGTTACTCACCTCTCTGAAGCTAGCGGCGGGTTTACAGTCTGGCGGGTGCGGCGGGTGTACAGGTGTACAATTTGGCGGGTGTACGGCGAAAATGAATTCATAAAAAAAAAATCCACGAATAGCTGCAATTCGAAATAGAGACAGCTGAAAAAGAGCTTTCAGTTGTCTCTATTTCTAATATCAGCCATTTGGACAGGGGACTCCCAAAGTCTGTATAGTACACTTTGCATATACTTGCACCCTACCGTTGAAAAATTGCTGTAAAGCAACCTGGATATCCCACGGGATAACCAACATATCCAGATGCGGATGGCACATGCGTAAATGCAATAATCAAGTGTTCTCCGATCCTAATGATTGTAAAACTCCCCCTTTTCTTAAAAATGTATGACAACATAGAGTAGGTCATAGGATTATTGACTTTACAATCGCCCCACTTCCATAAAATGTTTCATGTTATAGCACAGAGGTTATCCTAATATTATTCCGCTGTGATCTCTGAAGTTTGCAACAAAGTGAAACAGGTTCGTATGGCAGGCATCAAGCAAAGTTATTTTAGGTAAATGAAATGCAACATAACCTGAATAGGTGACTCTACGAGTTATCCCTTGTTTTTACCATTCTTCCCAGGTGAACAGCACGTTGCAGTCAATCAAAGGACGCAGCATGTGTATACATGCGGATACCTAAAATTCTCTTTGAAATATATCTTCTGCAGCTGCACATGTAAAAATTCAGTCCTGCCCTATTTCTTCAATAAGAAGGAATGGAGCATTGCGAGAGTTCATGAACTCAGCTGCTTTGTGTTTTTCAGAATCAGTTTTTTATTTTATTGTAAAATATCTGAAAGGTAATTTCATTTGAGTAAAATAGGACCGCCTTCACGAACAGAACCGCACCTAACTTACTTGTGCAGCCCCTAACAAGCTCCCCCCCATTTTTAGGTACTTTATGGCACTTAAGTGTGCCACTGGACTACCTTATCTTACTGTGCGTAGTTTCCTTCTTAAACATCACATGGACAATGCCTCTTACGCCTCCACCCCCACCCTCCCCGGCTAATCTAAATCCCTCCCCCCTCACACTTCTAACTAATCACTCCCCGAGGTGGCATTAGAACGCCTCCTTCTTCCTAAACTACTCATTGCAGTCTTTAAAGACCGCACGGAGGCAATCTACATACCTAACTGGTACATAGATTGCATACGCAGAAGTTACATTCGGAAAAATACGCACCTAAGGAGCCGGAGCATCTTAGGTGTGAATACAGTCCGTAGTAAATTTTTCTTTTTTGTCAATCTTATCATCGTTCACAGAGTCATAGGGGCTGATCCTGAACTACGCCGCCCACCATATTTACGGCGGGCGGATCCGTAAGATCGCATTTTTGCCGATCTGCCCGACGTAGTTAGGGAAACCCGTTCCTCAGGATCGGGCGTCCCTAACTATTGTTAGGGACGTTGTTGTTGCGTAGTTACGGCTGAGGGGGCTTTCTTCTGTGAACTACGCAACAGTTAGGCAAGGATGGTGGGGGGAGGTAAGATAATGAGGATGGAAGGGCGGGTTTGGACATATATGCTCTTGTGGGCGTCATAATTACACACTGTTAAGCCGGCTAAAGTTAGGGTAGGCTTCAGCCGGCGTAACAGTGTGTAATTACGCCGGTCACAGGGGGAGTGTCAGGGGGAGTGCATGCCGATACGCTGTGTGTTAGTACGCACAGCGCATCGGCATAGGTCAGGATCAGGCCCATAATGTATAAGTGTCAAACAAATGAATATGATCAAGTAAAGCAGGCAGATTTAGTGTTTTTCTCTTTCTTCTATCATGTCTGTAATTCCCATGGTGCACAGCTCTAAGGAAACGTGACTTTCTTCCCTATGTATGAGACAGCTGCCTAGGATTTGTGGCAGACATGAATGTAGGATCAGGAGATCAACCATCAAGCAAAACAGACCTATAGCTTCAGACAGAACAACTCCAACAATTGCATATGAAAATAGCAGCTGTTTAAAAAAAGGATTTCTGGCACAGCCTATGATGAGGCTGCTGAAAACTGTTCAATACCGACATCAGAGCCAATTCTGTGTTTCAAAAAGTATTTAGGTAAAGGATGCAAAAATGAACACCTGGTGTTCTGAAGACTATACGTGCGGTGAGACATAGTTTTACATACTATAAGCTTGAAGGGCTAAAAGATATTTTGTTACATGGCAAATTGTACATAGTCATGAAGAATGCATGCAAAGGTTTTAATTCAAAATACCACTAAAATGTCTAAAGTTTTCTCTCCTGCTGCCATCCTTCTATAAGTGTCTACAATCAGTCCCATGTATCACACTCCCTTTATGTAAGCACTACATAATATGCGGGCATTATATAAAAACCTGTCATAAATCAGTATTGCCGACTCTCCCGGAGTATCTGGGAGACTCCCGAAATTTGGGCAGTTCTCCCGGTATCCCAGGAGAGCCGGAAAATCTCCTGCAACTCCCGACCCCCTAATAAACTCTACTGTAATCCCTAGAGTTACTAGGGATGGGCGGGACTTGATGATGTAATCAAGCCCTGCCCCCACCCCTAGACCACTAGAGATCATAATAGTGATTGAAAGGGGGTGGGGCTTAATGACAAGATTTGCATAAATCGTATCGGGTCATTAAGATTCGTTCTTTACAGCATCAATGGCTTCCCTCTAGGATCTCCCGGAGGGAAACCTTAAAAAGTTTGTAACCCTGTTATAAATGCAAACATACCACCAGTCAGCATCATGACATTTCATATAGGGAAGACCCTAGCATGTACTTAATCACCTCTTCATAGGTGGTCAGCATTTAGAGCAGACAAATACACTCCAAGAACTGTATGGGCCATGTCCTTTGTTCCTCCTCTTCCCCTTCACCATTAACAGCACTGAGCTGAGAGAAATACGCTGAGCTGAGAGTAATGTCTATAGACTAGTGTTGAAGGATTAATTTGTGCCTATGGGCTCCCAGTATTTTATATTCCGGTGTGTCTGCATGAAAGTGTTAACAAACATCTCTTTAACATGTCCTCTGCCTGCCACAACCCCTCCCCTGCTGGCAAGTCATAAATAGAGAGTTCTCAGCACCTATAGACTTAAGCATTTGCAGAATAATATATAGGGATATGGACAAAGTGTAGGCTAGAAATACATTGCACCATTTCCTCCTGGCCTGCGGCCTATCACTTGTTGATTAAATGAGATAACCTGTCTAGTCTTGGATACTTGTCGGGTCTCAGCACAGTGTATAGTCAACGTTAAACATACACCTTTAATGCTTTTAGAACCAAATTTCCGAAACCATTCTTGATCAATCTATTTTTATATCCGAGTAATTAATAACAATAACTTCAAGTAGTTAATTATCCTGCCTGCTTTAGCTGCTACCAGTTATTCTGCATTGCATAAGCAATGTGTCAGACTGATATTTACATTAAAATGTCCTCTTTATAGGGAAAGTGTGTTAATATTTTATGCCTAAATGTTGTATCATGTTGTTCCCTCTATGTGGGTGGCAGGTCCTGGATCAGACTGTTGAAGTAGCCCAAGGCTGTACAGCAGATGAGGTGCTAACAAAAGAACTCTTAGAAAAACCACCAAAGCACACAGTATACTTGTTGTACAGACGGCAATTAGAAGAATGAGCCATCTGCTGGCAGAGTGTTTTTCTGTTGAAATGCCTCTTAACATACTTGAACTGTTTTAATGACACCTAGGCTGGTAAAATAAAAATAATTACAAATTGTCAGCTACAGCAAATAAACAAAAAAAACACATTTGAATGACAAAACAGTTTGTGCCATCCATGTTTGCAATACCCATGTTTAGAGGATTTGGGAACATGCCAGTCAAGAGAAATTACTGATCAGCCAACCATGAAGACATATGTGTATCTAAAGAAGTGGTACTTTAAATCCCTACAATGTATCCTCATATACTCTTTATTCTTTATTTGGGGAGTACCAGATACCCTCTATGAAATCAGGTTAAACACCACTTTGCATATCATGTGGATACATACCCCCTACTCATATATAGATTCATTTAATACTTTTTCTAGAGCGTTTTGCAATGATTTTGAGTTACATATTCAATATTTGCATATTTGCTACCTCCTTGTCAGTCAGACCGAGTAGCACCAGATAGTGGTCCAAGTAGAGAGAAATGTGAGTAATGCAGCGGTAAAATATCCACTGATGTCAGATCAGCCACACTACTGGGATTCCAATGTATAGAGGCTCAGCTCCGGCCCATAAATGATTTGGATGTATGACTTCCTTTCCATTTCTTTACAAAGAGGTCCTGAAATAACTTCTGTGCAACTTCTGTGCAAGAGATCTAGCTACAAAGTATGGTGTATTCAAATAATATTTATTGCAATCTACTAAAGAAAACCATACTGATTTTCCTTACAGATCCATAATTTCAATCTGACAAAATGATCATTTAAAAAACAGTCATTTGAGAAACCACTGGTTACACCAGGTAGCTAGAGTCATAAACAACTACTATGGACATAATACTTATTTAAAAGGTTCAAGTTGACTCCAATTTCCCTTCATATACATGTCATGTGTCATGGGTCATCATCCTTTTCTTGATATTTCAGATAGGTTCGGCAATCCTGTCCTTCAAGCATCTTATAGTACGTCCTACATGCTGGAGATTACAAGGGCTTTCCAGTAGCTAGATCACTCCCTTGGTGCCTTATTTGTTCCTTTTATTTTATATGTGATTTCAATTGATGTAAATCAGGTGCAGGTTCCTCCCGGCTGTTGTGTACAAAAATACCATGATCAAAAGAATCAGGAGAAACTGTTCAAGAATAGATAATGACAACACACAGACGGAAGGAGGTAAAATTAAGGTTCCTCAAAGGAACTATGACCAAGATGTGGTAATAGCAGCAATAATAGAAAAATGAGAAAAAAAAATCCTTATTAGCACAAAAAAGCCAAAGATAAAGAAATGAATATGACAAAATGTTACTTATTAGCATCTTAGCCAGGCCTGGTAAACATGTGGCTCTCCAGGTGTTATGAAACTATGACTGCCAGCATGCTTTGATTTTATAGGCATAGCTAATACCTGACAAAGCATGCTGGGAGTTGTAGTTTTATAACACCTGGAGAGCCACAGGTTGGCCAGGCCTGGTCTAAGCAGTAATCATAATTATTGAGGCATCGTTCTCATCAAACAAGTCCCTGTATGGAAAGTTGCTTTTCGGTTGTCTCTATTTCGAATGACAGCAGTTTTAGATGTTTTTTAATGAATGGGTGAGTATGCAATCGGCATACTCACCAGAGGTGTAGCTAGCTGCCATGGTGCCCGGAGCACGGGTATGTTGCAGCGCCCCAGTACTGTATTTGGGGCATGGCCAACATGGGGGGGAATTGCATTTGAAGGGAGAAAAAATTCCTAAATTGGTGAGAGAGTCCATTCTATTTTATTAATCATAAATACAATACCTAAAGAAAGTCAAGTGCTATAGTTGATATTGACTCAAAACAATGCGTGAACAGTTGTTTGTAATATTTATTATAGTTTTTTAGTTTTAGTTTTTTAAACAAGCAAAACTTTACAAATATA
>WWET01002467.1:200952-219465 GCA_011038615.1 Limnodynastes dumerilii
TGAAATACGTGAAGTAGGCGGGGGGTGGTATTTAAAGTGTACAGTATGGGCGTGCTTAGCTGCGTAAATTCGTTCAGCCCATACGTACGTGTGCGTATGACTGCGGTTACGTTGGAAAAAGTTAAGGTAGGGTTTGGAAAGCGTATCTTGACAAAATACATCCGTGCAAGGGGTGTGCCGAGGGGAGTGTAAAACAAATTTACGCGCACGAAAATACGCTCCGCGAATAAACGTACGGCAAACGTAGTTCTGGATCTACCCCATAGACCTTAAATACTGCAAAGTTTCATGTCTAATCTGTAAATTAGAGTTGAGCTAGGAAACTTCACTTCTCAACTCTAATTCGGTTCCCACTGTTTAAATTTGCTCCCTTTGTAGTTCTATGTGGTGTTGCTTATATCTCTACTTTCACCTGTTTGCACCCTTACTCTCAAACTCTGGATCAGCCCCACTGTTAACACTGCATTAAACGGCAAACGGCTGATCATCCTTCAATCAGGAATATACACCCTTATCGAAATAATTACACAGAGATGTAAATGGATTTTTTAAAGGGAACATTGTTTTTTAATTAGAGGCTATATTGTAGTTAGAGACTAATTATTTTGGAGAAGCTTACATGTGGCACAGTAGCAGTTGAGGCCAGTGAAATATCACTTAAGTAATGGGAGGTGAGCTAGCCTGAGGATGGCCTACCCAAGCCCAACCAATAGGCCTGATTGCCTCAGTATTGCCTTCCAGGAGTTGTCCTTAGCTTTATCCTCTTCCCCATGCACCAATGTTTGTACGTGATCCTCGTAAAAAACGCTGGACAATAATGGCGCAGAGTAATAGCTACGTAAAAGCTAAGCAGCCCAAATGAAGATAAGGGAACACCACCAACCCTTGAGAATAAAAAGCAATAGTAACAAAATTTCAAATGGGCGCTAAATTATAAAAATTGTATAACCAGAGGTAGAATATGAAAAAGGGAATAACAAGAGAAACCATATAACTAAAATAACTAAGCCACACATATTAGTTATTTTAGTTATATGGTTTCTCTTGTTATTCCCTTTTTCATATTCTACCTCTGGTTATACAATTTTTATAATTTAGCGCCCATTTGAAATTTTGTTACTATTGCTTTTTATTCTCAAGGGTTGGTGGTGTTCCCTTATCTTCATTTGGGCTGCTTAGCTTTTACGTAGCTATTACTCTGCGCCATTATTGTCCAGCGTTTTTTACGAGGATCACGTACAAACATTGGTGCATGGGGAAGAGGATAAAGCTAAGGACAACTCCTGGAAGGCAATACTGAGGCAATCAGGCCTATTGGTTGGGCTTGGGTAGGCCATCCTCAGGCTAGCTCACCTCCCATTACTTAAGTGATATTTCACTGGCCTCAACTGCTACTGTGCCACATGTAAGCTTCTCCAAAATAATTAGTCTCTAACTACAATATAGCCTCTAATTAAAAAACAATGTTCCCTTTAAAAAATCCATTTACATCTCTGTGTAATTATTTCGATAAGGGTGTATATTCCTGATTGAAGGATGATCAGCCGTTTGCCGTTTAATGCAGTGTTAACAGTGGGGCTGATCCAGAGTTTGAGAGTAAGGGTGCAAACAGGTGAAAGTAGAGATATAAGCAACACCACATAGAACTACAAAGGGAGCAAATTTAAACAGTGGGAACCGAATTAGAGTTGAGAAGTGAAGTTTCCTAGCTCAACTCTAATTTACAGATTAGACATGAAACTTTGCAGTATTTAAGGTCTATGGGGTAGATCCAGAACTACGTTTGCCGTACGTTTATTCGCGGAGCGTATTTTCGTGCGCGTAAATTTGTTTTACACTCCCCTCGGCACACCCCTTGCACGGATGTATTTTGTCAAGATACGCTTTCCAAACCCTACCTTAACTTTTTCCAACGTAACCGCAGTCATACGCACACGTACGTATGGGCTGAACGAATTTACGCAGCTAAGCACGTCCATACTGTACACTTTAAATACAACCCCCCGCCTACTTCACGTAATTCACACGTAATTTGAAGTAACGTAAAAGTGGCACGCCCACACGTAAGTATTTACGGGACACATACGTGAATGGCCCATACGTTCACAATTATGCTACGTTAATGTGTGTATTTTCTATGGTGCGCATGCGCAGTGCGTACAAAACAGCGATTTTACGTCTCTGCCACGCGTAAATTCACTCCGAGGCGTAGTTCTGGATCAGGCCCTATGTGTAAATGCAAAGAATATTCCCTGCATGGAAAAAAAAAACAAATTCATTTGCACCCCTCACATTGCCACATGGAGTTGCCAAGATGCACCTGTTTTGCCCTTACTTTCAAGCTCTGGATCAATATTTGTTTGACACAGAAGGATGAGTATTAAAGACTAAATAAGGTCATGGGCCTGATCCAGAATTAAGTGTGTAAAGAGTTTCTAAAGTACTAGTTAAGGACTAGTGCTCTCCCATAACGCTCCCCTTTTGTGTGCGGGTTTAAGCTGACTTACATGTCTATAAGCCTGCCTAGAGAGATGTGTGTCCAGTTATGCCCTAAGTATGGAACGGTCAATGTATAAAAACCAGTTCTATGTGTTAAGAGTTCTGATGCACAACATCTGGCGCTCGCATGCGCAGAGCGATTGAAGAAGACCTATTTACGTACGCAGTGTGTCTAAGTTGGCTCTGGATCCAGTCCATGTTATTGGAACCCTATCTTTCCTTACAGCTTTGAGCTCCGAGTGCAGCAGCAGCCAGGATCCAGCCTTCCATACAGGTGAGGTGAGGTGTTAGATAACCAGTGCATGATCAACTATTAGGCTTACTAGGCTTAATAGTTGATCATGACTTAGGGTGCATGACTTCAGAAGGGTGCCAGCTTAGCGTGCATGACTTCAGAGGGGTGCCAGCTTAGCGTGAATGACTTCAGAGGGGTGCCAACACAAGATCTTTGGGGGTGCCTGGAACTTGGATATTTTGCATAAGCCTGGCATGAAAATACTTTGAGTATTTTAGCCTAGGGCGATTATAAACCTTAATCAGGTCCTGTATCTAACTGACCAGTCAAATTATGATTCTGCATGACTGCAAAGTAGACCTTTTAGGCATTGGCTATATTATAAATTACCAGGATGGTCGTTAAACTATGAGTTTTGATGTTGGGTTCGGACCAGTCAATTAGTCAATTTTCTACTAACGGATTTTTCTGACATTTCCCTTTGTGCTTATCTGTTGGTAGACAGAAACATATAATGTCAGTCTGTGTAAGTTGTAAAATGTTATTTTTACATTACAATTCATATTTGTAAAATATGAAAAAAAAGAGTTTCCTTTTTGCTGTAATAAAATGTGAGTTTTGATCAATCTATGAAAAGCTGACCTGATTAAAACCTGTAGTAATTAAAGCATTGAAACACAAGGTCAGGAGATCAGATCATGACTGCTACACAAGGTCTAATGTTGCATATTGTCCTACAGATGGTTCAGGTCAATGAAAAGATTTTTAAAATACACGAGAAGCATCTCATTGCAATACTTAAATCAGCAACATTGATTATTCTCCCTGCCTGGCTGCTTTAAAGCTGGTGAAGTAATTAGGGTTTTTTGTGTGGATTATCCACTCACAAAAGGTCAAATAACTACAAACCGTGCCAAAAAAACAGGAGCCACCAAGGACCATTGCATTGCGTGATCAGTTAAGAAATGCTAAGGCAGGTCCTGATAATGATGTGCTTATGCCAGGTTCTGCAGAATTTGATTGTTCTGTCATAGAAATCCAATGAAGATTGAATGATTACCGCATTTTTCCTTGAAGTCGGCTTCAGGTCCCTGTCGCCTGTCAAATAAACTAGTGTGTCAGAGACACCAGACTGCAAGACTTAGGAATTCAGTCTGAGTTCCAGAAGAATAAAGATTTTGCATATTGCATTGCACATTAAAACTGTCTAAAAGGAAAGATTAGACTTGTTTATCACATGCTTATTTTGATTAATTATCCGGCTCATACTGCAAAAATCATAACTGGATGTACCGCCATTTCATGCATAATTATCTGCTTCTTTAGCGCAATGAAAGTAACAGTGCTAAAACTGATAATATTTTACAGATTATTTTTTGTGTTGGCTTTTATTCAGAATACATTTGAGTGTATGAAATCTATTAAATATAGTTAATACATTTAAATAATTGGTTTGCATTACCAAAATGTAAGCACCGTATAATACTTGTAAATGCAGTATGTTCACTATAAGATAAGAAAGCCCTGTTCCTGGGAAAAACAGCAATGCATAACTGAGATCTGACAGAGGATTGCTACTTGTTATAACATTTGACCAGGTCTAGATGCACACAGTGCACTTCCATGCAGATCTTCCAATCTTCTTCAAAGCATAAGCAATCGTTTGCCCAGTTAGTTCGGAACCAGTATCGGTATCATGAGCATGAGTGTAGGTCCCCGTTGCGAATGGCCCTATTTGATGAAATTGCTGTTTTAAATAGAGATGACAAAATATTATATGATTGTTAGAATTGTTCATATTCTTAAATGTGTCAGTGTTGGAGAGAAGTTCACTTATAGGCTGAGTTTATTTATTCATCTTGTGTTTACACTAATTCCATCCTATTGATCATTTTAATTAGGGATTGACCTGCTTTTCTTCCTTCCCAAAGGCTGACTTATGAAAGACTGTTCCTACAAGTACATTGCTTATCGTAAGCGTCAGGTACATAGAGCTGATGAGAGCTGTATTTACATTTCCTGTATCACTGCTGACATATGAGATTAACAAACATGCAAAACTATTTTCATGGTGAAAATTTAAATGTGGGATGTTTATATAGATTATAGCGTAAGCCTTTGTTTGCTTTACTAATGGAAAACAATAACTTTCAGAATAATACAAAGGGGCTAATTCAGAGTTGCACTTACACTTTTTTTTGGGTGCAAATGTAGACCTGAGCAATACCATTTTGAACTGCAAGGGGAGGCAAATTTAAACTGTGAAAGCAGAATAAGAATTGAGAGGTGACGTTTCTTAGCTCAACTCTATTTTACAGATTAAGGGGTCTATTTACAGAGATCATTTTAGTGCGATAGGGCCAGTTTTCACTTAAAAACTGGCCCTATCGCATTAAAATGAAGTTAAGCATATTTACAAAACGTTGGAGTGGAGTTTTACACTTTGCTCCCGGCATTAGACTATCGCCAGCTCAGACTGGCGTTAGGGGTAAGTATTCAGGCGATGTCACCATATACCCCTCTTTTCCTCCCTCTAATAGCTGTTATTAGGGGGAGGAAAAGGGGGGTATGTATGGGGAGACCGCTGGAATACATAGAAATACTGCGGGGGGTTAAAAAAAAAAAAATTGAACTTAAAATAAAAATCAGTAAAAAACATTAAAAAAACATTGAAAATATAAATAAAGATTAAAAAAAGATTAAACTCACCTGTCTGGGCATCCCGTCGGGCTGCAGCTGTCCAGTCCCGGCATGAATACACTGCACATGCGCAGTGTTTCTCATGTCAGGACTTGGACAAATTTCAAAGTGCCTAAACAGAATCACTGCGCATGTGCAATATTTCTCATGTCCTGCGCATGTGCAGTGTTTCTCATGTCCTGTGCATGTGCAGTGTTTCTCATGTCCTGCGCATGTGCAGTGTTTCTCATGTCCTGCGCATGTGCAGTGTTTCTCATGTCCTGCGCATGTGCAGTGTTTCTCATGTCCTGTGCATGTGCAGTGTTTCTCATGTCCTGCGCATGTGCAGTGTTTCTCATCTCATGCACATGTGCAGTGTTTCTCATGTCCTGCACATGTGCAGTGTTTCTCATGTCCTGCACATGTGCAGTGTTTCTCATGTCCTGCACATGTGCAGTGTTTCTCATGTCCTGCACATGTGCAGTGTTTCTCATGTCCTGCACATGTGCAGTGTTTCTCATGTCCTGCACATGTGCAGTGTTTCTCATGTCCTGCACATGTGCAGTGTTTCTCATGTCCTGCACATGTGCAGTGTTTCTCATGTCCTGCGTCGGAGGAGGGGTGAGTATTAGTAAATCATGTGAAGGAAGCTGCCAGGCTCGCTGCGATGATAGGCGAGCCTGATGCAGCTTCCTTCACAGGGAACGAGGAAGGTAAGTAAATAAAATAGACCCAAATGTAGCTTGTAGGGTGTGAACTATTTAGGACTACTGATGCAAAACCAAATATATATGTAATTGCGGCATCCAGCATCAGGGAAGTGTAACACATATAACATATGAAAAAGGAGCCATGAAAAGGCCTGGCCTCTGTTTAATAATTCTCCATCTATTGGAACAATGTATTTTTAACTAACTAAACGTTGGAAGTTAACCATTTACACGTATTTCTTTGAATATTATAACATACTGCATAGTGCTGGTCACGGGTGATATCATAACATTTGGAGTTAACAAACACAATATTATTACTACCAGATGCTCACCTGGTGCTTTTAGAAGAACTGTTTATATATCTGGAGCAATTTATTTGACTGTTAGCATACTGTAGCAGGTAAGATTACAAGCGCCTCATTTATCTATAGCTAATTGAAAGAATTGTACCTGCTGACATTGGGCCGGATCAAGAATGAAGAATTTTCTCTGACATGCATAGGTATTTAAATTATACAGAAAGGACTTGACTAGGCACAGAGACGTGTGTGGAATACTTAAGGTAGGATCCTGGCCATGGCATCTGCATCTTGTTTATGTTACCTGTTTAGAAAATGGTATTTTGTTTGTGTAAGAGTTATATATTGAGTGATGAATTATTGTTAAATTTGGGAATTTTAGACACTTAAAAGTAAATACATAGCTTAAGAACATAAAGAATACCAGCTTTTGTATTTCAGAGTGAGCTTGAGAAATGACAAACCTACAGTATTACATTTTTCTGTGTACTGACAAGGGGGCTGATTCAGAGCTATACAAGTTAAAGTAGTGGATTTTGTAACTTAGTAACTTGTAACTTAAATGCATATAAATATGCATTTGTTTTAACTGCAAATTATGCACATCTGTGAATCGACCCAATAATGGCAGTGCAATATAAGTTTAGTGTTTATTTAGGAAAGGAAAGATTTTTCAGATAAATCTGCCTTCCTGCCGATTCCGCAATTGACTCCTTCTTCATATTAATGACTGGGGATGGATATTTAGCAACCTCTGAAAGTTGTAAGCTTCCAGAGGAATAACCAATTACTTACCCTTCTCCACAGGCTGCAGGGAGCTGCTTCGCTCCATAGGGAGACACACAGCTACGGATGCATAAACACTCTACTGCATTTTCAACAGAAGCGAGTGGGAAGATGCTGTTTAAAATTAAGAATACAAAACAGTTTTTAATAAAACTTAACTTATGTCAGTCATGCTGTGGAACCACATGGCTCCCGGAACATTTATTTTCCTGTTATGTATGATCACTGCACAGTAAAACTAGCAGATTCTTCATTGTATCCTGGTGAGCCAAGTGATTGAAGTACCCACCACTGGTGTCTACACAGTGTTTGGAAATGGGAGGGGGGGGGGGCACACCAAGGGGGGGGCTTAATTCTTCCCCCCAATAACGTTGTGATGGGAGGGCTTAATTCTTCCCCCAAATAACGTTGTGATGCCCCTGCCAGTAACGATGCATAAGAGGTCACTAAGCAATGCGGTTAGGCAGTAACCAGATAGCAGAATTAGATTACAGGAAGAAGGTACAACTATGCGGCAAGCAGGAAGTCAGAGGGCTGGGTTTATAAAGGTCTGGGGGAGGAGCTAGCACATCAGGGAGTGACTGGGATTACAAGGAGCTGTCCAGCAGACAGGATCAAAGGAGCAACCTCCAGAGGCCAATGATTGGAATCCTGGCTCAAACTTGAAAATAAGAGGAAATCTGGTTTTGAATTTCAAGAAATGAATATTATTCTTTGCATGCAAGGAGAATGCTTTGCTTTTGCAAAGTTTTACATCTGAACTTTTATTTAGATTTGGGCTGAGAAACATCACCTCTCAAATACTATTTATTTTTATTAACAGGTTTTTTATATAGCGCTATTAGATTACGTAGTGCTTTACAGGGAATATTACACAGTCACATCAGTCCCTGCCCCCCCCCATTACAGCTACATTCTAAGTGCCCTAACAAAATACGCACACACACACACAGACACACACAGACAAGGGCTAATTTATTTAGCAGCCAATTAACCTATCAGCATGTTTTTAGAAACCCACACAGACACAGGGAGAACATGCAAACTCCACATAGGTAACAATGTTCTGCTTTTAGACAGATCATTTCCTTGAAATGCAGTGGCGATGGCAGCTCTTCCAGAGGACAATATGAGCGATGAACATTTGATTGCTCCAATGGCAACAGGTAGTATTTTCCTATAATCCTAACCTTTACCCTAACCTTCCCCTTCTAGAAACCTATTCTTAACCCTCCATGTCCCACATCCTAACCTTAACCTTCCACTTCTAGCAGCCTAAACTTAACCCTCTATGTTCCGCATCCTAAAACCTACCTTCCACTTCTAGCAGCCTAACCTTAACCCTCCATGTCCCACATCCTAACCCTAACCTTCCACTTCTAGCAGCTTAACCTTAACCCTCCATGTCCCGCATCCTAACCTTAACCTTCCACTTCTAGCAGCCTAAACGTAACCCTCTATGTTCCGCATCCCAAAACCTACCTTTCCCTTCTAGCAGCCTAACCTTAACCCTCCATGTCCTGCAACCTAAGGCTAACCTTAATGTTTGAGCACAAAAGGAATGATCCAGATTCATTAAAGCTTTGGAGAGATTACAGGTGAAAAAATACTTGAAGATAAACAGATAGAGGTTAATACACAGCTAACCCTGAATGTGTTTTCTTATTTCAGGTGATGACCGCACATTAATCTGGCAGGACATAACAATGCAGAGCATTCAAACACAGGGATTCCCTTGTATCAACTCAGTAAGAAAAATGCAGGCATCTTGATCTCATCACAATAATTCTTTTTACACTGCAACCGCACAGTATGTACATAGACTAAATAACATAAGTCATACTTGGAGGGCAACAGTAGGGTCTGGGGTATAAAAGAATTGCTAAATGTTTCAGCAAGCCAGTTACACCGTATATCACCAGCAGCTTACAAATGAGAAAAGCATGGTATATGTGACTAACAACGCCCCTTGGGAAATACTTGTAGCCATATTTGCTTTTCTGATTTCTTGATTAATATAAAAAAGAAAGGGAAAAGTAATCGCGGTAGTAAGTAGAACCATGTGTGCTGTTACACGGAGTAGATGGGATTTAAATTTAAAAAGACAGTTTATAATTTTTCTGTCATCGTACTTTAGGAAGCGTGATTCCCGAGCTTATAAAAAGGTCTGTGTTATACAGTGAGCAATAAAAACACATTAACACCTCCTTGTTAGCAGATTTATTCATGGTTTAAATAATTTTATGTCATGTCTAATAGCTGCGAGATATGAAGGCTGTGTGGTTTCCTGTGTTCGACTTTCAGATAGGATAGGAACGTGTATAAATAGGTTGTGTTTAATAAAAGAAAAAAACTGAATTCCACTTGCAATATCACTAAGCATTGTTTTTAATAGGTTATTTACCAAAGCTTAATTCAAATTTACACCTGGCTTCTCAGGTGTCATGGAGCAACATACAGTCATAAAGTCGGATCCTATTATACTGGTTGCAATCCCTGGTACGATATGCTGCTTACAGAAATAGAGACAACCGAAAATTACTTTTCGTCTGTCTCTAGTTTGAATAGGCAGCAGGTTTAGAATTTTTTTTTGAATAGGTGAGTGTGCCAATCAGCATATTCACCCATTCATTTTCGCAACACCTGCTGGACGCGCCGCTGACAGCTCTGGAGAGGTGAGTAACCTCTCCGGGGACTTTTTAGTGTTAGGGCCATAGAAGGGGAGGGTTATGGTCAGGCTGCAGGGAGAGGGGTCTTAGGGTTAGCCTATACAGAAGGGAGGATTAGGGTCAGACTTGGGAGAAGGGAGGGTTAGGTTTAGGCTAGGGAGAAAGGAGTGTTAGGGTCAGGCTAGGGAGAAGGGAAGGTTAGGGTTAGGGTAATGGAAGAAGGGTTAGAATTAGGGAAGGGTTGGGGTAGTTTTTAGCCTTAAGTTTCAGAGCACTGTGTTGGGTGCTCTGGGGATATATTGCTCTGTCTCATCGAGGCATAAGAAATCAATAACCCAGCCAGTTTGAAACAGGCTGGGAGACCCTAATTATACCATTTTGTATTGCTGTGCATACACTTGCACCACAGTGCCAGGATGAACCAGGATGGAATTCTGGATCCAGATCCAGCTCCTGGTACTAAATTCGATGGCGGGACGGTACTGAGCAAAAAGTGGAAACACTTATGCTCTGTGGATAGGGAGACAGATGCCAGTTGTACAGTAAGGGCTGACTTCCAGCCCAATGTACAATCCACATTTTCACACCACCCTCAGTTTACGAAGCTTGGTGCAGAAATATTAAGGTAGGGGTGAGCTGGCGTAACTACCATATGAGTAAGGGGAGTGGCCTCCCCTCTCATGTGCAGTAGTTAGAATGCAGTGTGTATCTGACATCCACATGAGGTCCATTATTACTTCTAGATCATCTGAACCTCTGTATGAGCTGCCTGCCGGTCACCATAGTGGAGGGGGGGGGGTGTCTGCGCTGCAACCCCCTTCCCCTCGTTTGCAAGGGTTTCCCCATTGCCTCCCCAGTCGCCGGGCCTGGTGCCGTCCCTTCATATTTTTTTTTGGGGGGGGGTGAGATGCCCCCTCGTCCCCCCTGTTCCGACCCCAATAAGATATCTACCTGTGGCTAGATTTACTAAGCTGCGGGAAAGGAAGAATGGAGATGTTGCCCATAGCAACCAATCAGATTCTAGCATGTAATAAGAAAGTGAGAGCAAAAATCTGGTTGGTTGCTTTGGGCAACTTAGTAAATCTGCCCTAGTCTGTTATAATGCTGCAAATGTGCATAACAATGCCTGTCTATGCATGTGCAGAGTATTTGGCTTCCTGTGCCTGCGCAACCAACTGTGCTGAACGGGGAGGTACAAGCTGCTCACCCACATCCAGTGTTTTGCTGATGCCCTTGGTCAGGGG
Source organism: Limnodynastes dumerilii (assembly GCA_011038615.1). Taxonomy (NCBI): domain Eukaryota; kingdom Metazoa; phylum Chordata; class Amphibia; order Anura; family Limnodynastidae; genus Limnodynastes; species Limnodynastes dumerilii. Next base: position 212,077 of record WWET01002467.1, read on the forward strand.
TAAAACAACTTTAATAATATGGGGTCTGTTCAAAAGTTTTTTTGAGCCCTCATAACTGCACCTGTGGGTCTGTCATGCCTGTGTGCAACACTTCACTTATCTTATGCAAAATCCAATGTAATCTATGAAGCCTGCCAATACCGTGGCAACAACTACTCAAAACAACATGTTTAACATTACAAAACAAAAATACAGTTTATCCATCACATAGAGGTCAAAGCGATATCAGGTCATATTAATCTCTCAACCGGAGCCTTTCAGATATTTCAGTCACAAATCATAGCTTATTACAAGTTGTCCTGACCATTAGCGGCTGAGCCGCAGCAGTGTGGGACTGACATTGAGGGGCATATTTCATATGGTGTGTTTTGTCACATCTTACCACAAAGACAGAGAAAAAACCTTGAAAGTAAGGTGTCCCCAAGGTACGTTTTATGTGCTGATTACCATCACTGCACTGAACTGAGGTACTACTGCATCATGCTGTACACACTGGAACCATGAACCTATAACAGCAACAAGCAGATCTGCTCTTAGCACACCTTCAATTTCAGATTAAAATTGACCACCTCCGCACAGCGTCTCCTGAAATGGAAAGAGTAAGTAAATTATGTAGATTTCTAGTATCAGCTTTAATCTTTGCAAAGTACATGCCTGTTATGGAGAAAACAAAACATGGCCATTCCTGATTAGTAAAAGATTATTTTCATAGTTACATTTGATTCACTTCCATCACACTTAGGAGTTCATTGCTTTCAATGTATTCAGCATATTTTCTTTATTTTTAATATTTTTATATTTTAATTTGAATCTATCTGTTGGACACAAACTTTAAATGAAGCAAGAATAATAAAATATGTTCAATTCTCTAGCTGATAAAAGGTAAATATGGTTATTGCTTAATAAAGACAGCTAATTTCTGCATGTATGCGTAAATCTGGCTATGGGAGCGCAATGCGGCAGATGTTGCGCATCGTAACTCTGATCGTTCATAATTTGTGCGTAACTCCGTACAAATGGGTGTGACATCCCTACGCAAGCTGAATATACGCATTGTGGGAGGAGGGAGGCAATTAAATTGTACAGTATGGAATGGGTTAGACACTTACTTATGATAAGCCGATACGTGCGACCAGAGATACACCAGGAAAAGTTAAGGTAAGGTTTTGAACACGAAAATCAAATAAGTTTTGTGTGTGCGAGGGGAGTGCCAGAGTTGGGCGTAACTCGGGTACGCTTGCGTACGTAAAATGACCTTAAGGATCTGGATCAAGGTGTGTTTGTGGGCTGAATGGATTGGAAGGCCCAGATATAATATAATACCCCTTTCAGATCGCCGCCCCGGCAATATCCCGGGTTCACAGACCCGGGATATTGCTGGGGCAGCAGAGGATCCCAGGGTCACAGACCCCGTTTCACACTGCAGGGCAGACCCGGGAAATTCCGAGACCCGGGTCTGCCCTGACGTCATCACGGTGCGTCATTTGTTTACCATTGCTCTGGCAACACTTGTTGCCAGGGCAATAGTAAAAAAATTCCACCAATCGAGGTACATTAGGTGCTACCCGGATTGAAAAACCCGGGTAGCAACTTTCACACTGCACCCCTACACGTGTCAGACCAGGGAATAAACCTTCTTTTCACCCGGGTTTAATTCCCGGGTCTTCTGACACGGGTCCACCAGAAGTGCACCTTTCACATCTCCACGAAATACCCGGGATTTTGCCGATCCCCGGGTTTTTGGCGAAAATGGTGATGTGAAAGGGGTATTAGTTTTACTAACATAACAACCATTGCACGGAACAAAGTTGGCATTTACGAACAAAGGGGTTGTCCCCTGCCCGCTAAGGTCACCACCTTAAGTCGGTCACCACCCACTTATTAGCAGATCAGCAATCAGTCGGGTCACTGATCCATAAGTGTGATTAAGGCTGCCATATGGCAGCGTAAGTCACACTTGCCATGAGAGGGGCATGACAGGGGGAGTTCACTCTCCTCTAGTGTGGACTGACAGACCCCCGCATGTATGAAAATCATGTGGGGGTCTTGAATCGGCCCAAGAAGGAGCAAATTCACACCTGGGCAAAACTATGTTGATCAGCAGGGGAAAGGTAACTTAATATTTGCAAGCAGAATGCGTTGAGAAGTGATGTTTGTAACTCAGGGTTGCCGACTTTTTAAATAATCTATCCGGCAGAACCAGGAGGACAGCCATTGATTTCTGCAAGGGACGGGGCTTAATGACATGATTTATGCAAATCGTGTCATTAAGCCCCGCCCCCTGTCAATCACTCCTGTAATCTTTAGTGTTTTAGGGGATGGGCGGTGATTCATGACATCATCAAGCCCCGCACATCCCTAGTAATGCTAGGGATTACAAGGAGTGATTGATTGCTGGTGGGGCTTTCGGGAGCTTTGCCAGCTCTCTACTGGGAGAACTGCCCAAATTTCGTGAGTCTCCCGGATATTCCGGGAGAGTTGGCAACCCTGTTGTAACTAAACTCTAAACAGAGTTGAAAAAAAGCAATAAGCAAAATAATTTTACCTGGCAGCAAAATGTTTTAAATTAATTTGGACCCCTCACATTGGAACATGGTTTATCAAGTGCACAGTGGCACCTTTCTGTGCATTTACTTCTAAGTCCTTATCGGTGTCCTTGTTCCCTGGGATAATATCCGGGCAGACTGCCAGAAAATACATTGACTGAGAGTATGAATGTATTTATTGTAGATTAATTTACTAAATAAAAAGAGATGACCACATTTTCTTGTCATATACACTGCCCAGTCACTATCACTAATATATTCCGTGTATAACCCAAAAAACTACAAAAAGAGTACATTTTTTGGATATGACTATAAATAGAATTTTAAGAATTTGCTAGTCTTGTATATTAGTGCCCTAAATCTTGTACATAAAACTAACATGCCTGAACTTTAAATGAAGCAAGAATAATAAAATATGTTCAATTCTCTAGCTGATAAAAGGTAAATATGGTTATTGATGTTCTGTTGATCTATAAATTGATATAATTGCTTGTATCAGACCTTCTACAATAACCAAGACACCTTCTAATTATCCACCAGATTATTTTCATATAAAAATATAATAAACGACCAATGGCTGACCAGGGCACCCACGCCATGCAGTCAAAAAATAAAACACAGACAACAGTATGGCATTTAAATAGGGGGCATAGCTTTATGAATCATTTTAATGATTGAAACTATGAATTTAAGGAAAAAGGTGGCAATGATAGCAGGTGGGGAGTCAGCTAGGAGGAGGCAACAATGTAACAGAGGGCAGGAACCCCCTGCCCTTGGTTCTCCGAAGGAAATGGTCAACGCAAGCACACACGCCTATCATAACTGTGCACCCCGGGGGAACCAGGGAGGCAAACTGGGAAACTAGCCAGCCAGCATATCATCTTGAAGGGGTGTGCCTTCCCTGCACCATACCCAGTGCTTTTTTTGTAAGATAAAAGGTTCCGGAACTCACATCAACTAACGCGCGACCACACGACCAATCACAAGTCGAGCAGCGCTACAAACGGAAAAGTGCCATCACTACAAGTGCAGTTGAACTATGCATGCATCGGACTCGACACACAAGCAGCCTGCATGCACTGTTTTAATGATTTTGCAATGGAATGTTTTAAAGCTTTAAAAACGTGGAAAATCTGTCGAACAAGGTTCCGTTTCTGTGCGTTCTATGACAAAAAGGCACTGACCATACCTCATGCACTAGGCTAGCACCAGAAGTTGCTGACCGCCCCACCGCTACCGCCAAACTATGCCCCAACTGAAACAAAACACATGCTAGTAAATAACTAGTAAATAAGGGAAGGGAGGGAGGGAAGAAAATTCCAGAAGAAGGCTGGAGTCTCAGACTGCCAGCAATAATATACCCCCTATAAAACCCACCCCCAGACCTATTCTAACTGGTTAATTCCTATGATTGACAACTAACCCCTTCATGCCTGATGTGCCTGCCTGTTCAGTCAGTCGTTTATTGTCCTTCATGCCAACTTGGGCCTTCTCTCACTTAAATTTGCATATGACCCACCCCCTCTTCTCTAATGGCATTCTCAGCCCCTTTCTCCTTCCACACACTATTTTGTGTGACATCATTTACACTGTTATCACTAATACCCTGTATGTTGTTTTCCTGTTTCTCACCCTGTACGCCGTTTTCCTGTACATCCCGTTTCTGTACAATGCTGCAAATATCTTTTGTTATACTGTAAATAAACATTAAAAATAACAAAATAGCATCTCTTTGTATATATCCTCTGTACAATTGTATTTTTTGTATATTCAGGAACAATGTTGTATGTTGTCTAATCTATGTTAAAATGAAAACATAAACGTAGAAGATATATTTAGAGTTCAGCGTAATTTAAACATACAGCTATGAAATAAGGCTACTCAGTAAAAATGGAGATTATTTTTACTGCATGATAAAAATGGATAGAATTGCTAATAACTAAATCAGGTCCTAATAAACCTTTTTGCAGAAGTTCCATGTGAAAACTTTTATAATAATATGTATTTCATTAAAACAATAAAGTACCAATTTATTTATTGTAAGGGAGTTATGTTATAACATACTATCAAATATTCTCCCACTGTGACCACTGTATCATATAATATAACATAGCCAGAATTCTAAGTACTACAGAGTTGAAAGTAACTTAAATATAAATTAGGACAAGACAGATTTTCATCTGTTCTTTAAAAGATGAACTATTCCCCCCAAAAATATACAGATATGAGCACCTTATCCAAGACAAGATTAGGGGCCAGATTTACTAAGCTGCGGGTTTGGAAAAGTGGAGATGTTGCCCATAGCAACCAATCAGATTCTAGCTCTCACTTTCTTTTTACATACTAGAGCATGTCAGCTAAAATCAACCTAAATAGCGTAACTAAAGTTACTACGCATGCGCAGTTGCTTCGAACCTAAAAATACCCACACAACAAGATCTTGAAAAAAACATTGGGTGTATCCAGTGACAGACCAATATTTTTGGGATCCTGAAGATTGAACTGTTATGAGGGTCCCCTCGCAGCCAGCAACAATAGGACAACATCCAACAAGGTCCAAAGGCCCAAATGGTGGAGAACTATTGCGTATATGCGGTCTTTAAGACCGCATATACACAATCTACATAACAAAAAGATATGTAGATTACGTAAAAAAGATACTACAAATACGCAGTATCAAATATCGGGTTTATGTGTTTGAGAAAAGAGGCTACTGGTCTCTAGATGCTAAGCTTATATAAAAATACATTTATGCAGTAACACATATAACCATGAGGGGGAGATACGGGTATATTTCCTTCAAAAGAGTTATTGTACCATGTAGTTTGTAGACCACACCATGAAAGATTTATATACCTTTCTTGTGTATATTTTATATATATATATGCTATTTTGCAAATAAAAAAAATTTGGTGTAAGGATTTTCTTGTATTTATGTAAGTGAAACAATTTACCTATTTTGAACATTTTAATACAGAAAAGAAGATTTATATCCTGGGCTTTACTATATTAATATAAGTGGATATATGTGGCTTATCTCCTGGGACTGCCAAGACTAAATCAGAACATCTATATGAATGTAAGTATTATATTATTTTTATGTGTTTTCCATTTAACTCATTTGAAAATATATTCATGCATTTAATTAGATATTCATAATAACTTTTAAGGTGTTATAGTTTCAGCTTTTATTGAAGTGTTGCATATGTAAGTACATTAAAATATAAACGGTACATGGAATGTGAAACAATATGTGTGCATATTTCAGCTAAAATACTTATCAGAAACCTGTTCTGCAGGATATGTTTACAAAATACAAAAGGGTCACATGAAAACATGCATAGGCAATATAAACTAGTATTTCTACTTGTGTTTCTTGGATACTTGAGAATTGTTTAGAATCGGAAAGCACATAACAAAAATACAAAGCAGTCTGGTCAGTGAATATGTTTGTATTATGGGACAACAGTGTTCATTGCTGAAAGAATATCTATTGAAGAATGATGGGTAAACATAGGGATCTGAAATTCTATTTCATTGCTGTATATAACCATATGGGTGTGGGTCCCCGGTAAGTACGGCCCTATTTCAATAGGCCCGTTTTCTCCTAGCCAGTTTCGAACTTGCTGGGATATCAATTGCTTATGCCTCCTAGGCCTTTCTGCATATGGTGGTCCTAACTCTAACAATATGTTTTTAAATTAAGAGCCAGCTTACCTAGGAGGCGTCTTCAAAATAGCTGCTGTGGAACAACACCCCCTTTCAGCTGCTGCTCCCTCCCCTCCCCTAACCCTCCCTTCCCTGCAGCCTGACCATAACCCTGCCTTCCCGGCAGCCTGACCCTAACCCACCATTCCGTTCATCCGGTGAAGTGTCGGGTCCTGTGGCAGCGGCTGTGTGTTCCGGAATTGAATGGATGAGTATGCCGATCGGCATACTCATCCATTCTGAAAAAAGAATTCTAAAATAGATGGCTATTCGAAATAGGAACAGACGAAAATGAACTTTCGTCTGTCCCTATTTCCCGATACCTGCATTCTATGCGGGGACTCCCACCGATTCATACAGGGTCTGATTCTGGATTGTGCTTATTTATGATGCATTCTTTGTCAGGTTCTGCAGTTCTGACTGCAGATGTAGCTTCTGTTGCATTTCTAATGCATCATCCTCACTAGTATAATCAGCATTAGTTGTCAGAGGTTAGTAAGGTGCAAACGAATGGTCAAAGCTATTGTCTTTTTCCCTCAAGAATCAGTACATACTGTACCTTGCCAAGCATTGGAACCCTGATACCATCCTGTCAGGTGCAAGGGGCCATGTGCATAGATTACATAGAACTGAGAATCTCACTCATTTGTATGTGTCTCACAATGAATAACTATCACAAATATGGACAAAATAGCAACCATTGTTTCTATAAAATTAATTGGTCAGTTTGATTGTTTGTCTGTCTGTCCGGCTATACATTTGGACACCCTTGCGCTGATTGGGATGAAACCAAAGCGAGGTGGTTCAGTTGGATACTAACCACGTTTTAATGGGGTTAGGGCTCCAGTCCAACCTCCTGTTGATGTACAAAACTTTGACTGGTTGAGCCTGTTCTGGACCTGCAACTTAATGGATTAAGCAATTAGCAGTTTCCAGAGTGGTAACATTTTATATATATATATATATATATATATATATACATACATACACACACACACACACACACACTATACTAACCATAATGGGTTTAGGGCTCCAGTCCAACCTCCTGTTGATGTACAAAACTTTGACTGGTTGAGCCTGTTCTGGACCTGCAACTTAATGGATTAAGCAATTAGCAGTTTCCAGACCAGAG
>WWET01002467.1:236083-248393 GCA_011038615.1 Limnodynastes dumerilii
GGGGGGGGGGGGGGCGGGGGACACCGCTGTCGCAACCACCATTACTGGATATTGAGGTACTTGACATATTCCACAAAATAAAACTAATTTCACGTCCATGGTGATAGGGCTAGTTTGTACCATCCTAATTTACGTTAGGGGGCAGCGGCCGACTCATCCAACCTTGTAATCTCTTCCGCAAGTCTATCAATATATGTAACCCAGGGGAACCACTTCACAATAGGAGAGTTAGTTTTCATGGAATAGGGGGCATTTCTGGTTTCCATGATATAACTAAACTGAACCTTAGCCTTGATATGAGCTACAGAAGGCACCACCGAAGATCTCCAGTTTTGTGCTATGGCGGCTCTCGTGGCCACCAAAATATGTCCTGATACATATCTATGGTCCAGGGGGTAGTCATCTGGGAATATATGCAACAAAGCTATCTGGGGAGCCGGGACTAACTGGAGGGACGAAATTTTGTTAATAAGAAGAAATACTTCATTCCATAACTCTTGCAATCTCGGGCAATCCCAGAATATATGGTATATGTCCCCCACCATGCCGCAAGATCTCCAGCAATATTTGGACTGTGTAGGACAGATACGGTGAAGGCGCTCAGGAGTAAGGTACATTCGGTTGAGTAATTTATAGTACATTTCAATATGGTTAGTACTTCTGGAGATCTTATGAGTGTTTGTAAAAACCTCAGTCCACTGAGCAGGAGAGAGGGGGAGCGCCAAATCTTCCTCCCAGCTTAGTTGGGACTGTACCTTAGGTGGGTCCTGACAGGTTGCAAAGAAATTATACCAAAAAGCTATGCCTCTTGTATGAGCCGAGTCCGAAAATCTATGCAAAATATGGGAGGGTGCAATCGTAGAGGACCCTGAGGGATTCGAGAAACCCAGTATGACAATTGAATGTATCTATAATGTTCCTTGTTTTGTAGGCTGTATTTACTTTGGAGATATGCAAATGAACAAGTTCCTAAGCCCTGCAGGAGATCCTGGAGTAGTTGGACCCCACTTGACAGCCTTCAGGGGGAAAGACGCAGAGGAATGTGTTTCAATTCGAATCCATAGTTTGGGCTGGGAAGTCCTTGCCCAATCTTCCATTTAAACGTCTCCTGGTATTTTACTAGATCTGGAACTGCCAAGCCTCCACGGGTTTTGGGTAAAGTTAAACGACTATGGGCTATTCTTGGGGGACGCCCTCTCCAAATATAGGTAGCAAAGCATTTTGTAAGCTTATCCATAATAGGTTTAGGGGTTAAGTATGGGATGGTTCGGAAGAGATAGATGACTTTAGGGAGCAGCATCATTTTTACCGCTGCAATCCGCCCTAACCAGGAGACTTCAAATGGAGCCCACATTTTAGTTAACGATATTAAGTTTTCAATCAAGGGGGTATAATTGCATTCTATAACCTTTGAGAGACTTGTGGGGATTAATATGCCCAAGTATTGTAAAGAATCTGTTTTCCAATTATATTTAAATCGTGTTTGTAGATTCACTACAGTTGCACTAGGGATGTTAAAGGTAATAACCAGGGATGTTAAATAACCTCTGATTTAGTGGTAGTTAACTTATATAACGAAGCAAAGCTAAAGCGGTTCAATATGTCGTGTAGTGCAGGCAGAGTTTCGCTAGGGTTGGTGACGAAGAGAAGGACATCGTCCGCAAACAAACATAACTTATGTTCCATGTCACCCACTTTAAAACCCGCTATCTGCTGCGACCGTCTAATCTCAGTTGCTAAAGGCTCCATTGCCAGAACAAAGATCAGGGGAGACAGCGGGCAACCCTGCCTGGTGCCGTTCGTAATAGAGAACGCGGAAGACAGAAATCCATTACTCAGTACTCTGGTTCCCGGGTTGTGATACAGAGCCAAAATAGAGTGAAGAATTTGTCCACTAAATCCAAACCTTTGAAGAACCTTAGTCATATATCCCCAATGCAACCTATCAAAGGCTTTTTCTGCATCTAGGGCACGAAGAGCACGACTGCATCTAGGGACAGAAGAGCAAGCCCCCTCTCCTCTCGTTCGGCCACCTCCACCACGTTCAGCACTCTACGCGTATTGTCTGACGCTTGTCTGCCTCTCACAAACCCCACCTGATCTGGGTGAACCAAGTGTACCAGCAAAGGGCTGATACGGTTAGAAATCATTTTGGCATAGATTTTAAGGTCCGTATTTTGCAAAGCTATCGGCCTATAGTTCTTGCAGTCGGTGGGGTCTTTCCCTGGCTTTAAAATTGTGATAATCCTAGCCTCTAGCATTTCTGCTAGTAACGAGCCCCCCTGAGAAACATAATTAAACAATTTTACAAATATGGGAACTATCTGTTCCCTAAATTCCAAGTAGAAATTGTTTGTGAAGCCGTCAGGGCCCGGGGCTTTATCCTTGGGGAGGGATTTGATGGCAACCTCTACCTCCTGCGCAGACCACGGGGTATTGAGGTTAGTTAGGGCTGATTGACGGATTTTAGGGAGATCTATTTCTTGCAGGAAGGCATCCATCAATAAAGCAGTGGACTGAGGTGTGTCTACATCAGTCTTTAAATTGTACAGCTGCTCATAGTATTTTGCGAAGGTGGCAGAAATTGCAGCTGGATTGAGGGTTTTCACCCCTGCCTGCGTTCGGATGGCTTTGATCTTATGGCTGGCCTGTCTCTGTCTAAGCTTGCGAGCTAGCATCTTTCCCGCTTTAAGTGTAGTGTTGTTCTCGTCTGTTTATGATATCATTCCGGGCTTGGGAGGCTAAAAGCTGGTGGAGATGGAGTCGTAGGTCTTCTAATTTACTACTTTGCTCATCCGAAGGGGATTCTTTATTGATTTTTTTCTATAGCCGCAATTTGAGAGACTAAATCCTCTTTAGCTTTATTAGACTGACGCTTAAGTCTGGAGCCAATCTGAATAGCAGTTCCTCTTATTACCGCCTTGAGCGCGCACCAGAAATTACATTCTGAGGTATCTTCAATTTGATTGGTTTGGAGGTAGGTAGAGAGACTATCAGCTAACGCCATTTTACCTTCACCATTCGTGAGAAGATAATTAGATAAGCGCCAGTGGCAGGGGGGAATAACCGAGTGGATCAATGTCCAATTCAATAAAAGAGGGGCATGGTCCGACCAGGTTATAGGCAAGATCTGGATTGAATGTGCGTGTTGAAGTGACCACTTATCTAGAAGTACTAGGTCTATCCGCGAATACGTCCTATGCACGTGGGACCAAAAAGTGTAATCTCGTAAGGTTGGGTTCCGATCCCGCCAGGCATCATATACATCGTATTCTAACAGAAGTTTACCAAAGGCCGTTGAGGCAGCACAAGTTTGGGGGGAGGGGGGAGAGGTGAAGGTTGATTTGTCTAATTTGGGGTCAACAACAAGGTTAAAATCCCCCATTATCAATAAATGCCCTTTCTTAACCTTATGAATTTCCTCGAGCACTCCCCGCAGAAATGACACTTGACGTTTATTGGGGGCATAAAGAGAGGTTACTGTCAACCATTTGTCATCATGCTGGCCCACTAAGATTAGATAACGCCCACTTTTGTCGGAAATAGTTGTTTCAATTTTAAATTCAAAATCAGAGCGAAACAAGATCGCAACACCATTCCTTTTAAAAGGGCCACTGGATAAATGGCACAGTGGGAAATTCCTATTATGAAAGTTAGGGGGGGCGACCGAGGAAATATGAGTTTCTTGGAGTGCAACTATTTGTGCACCCTGAGCCTGAAAAAAATCAAGGGCTATACTTCTTTTACCTGGCGAGTTCAGGCCCTTAACATTTAACGATAGTACCTTAACCATTGTCTAATATGGAACAAATACAGTATACAAACATTCTGGAAGGCAGAGGGCATCCTACCAGTAGGATCCTCTACCAAAAGGGAGCTAGCAGCGGTGTCCCAGAGAAGAACAAAAAAAGGGGTTAAAAGAAACGGGGGGGGAGAACCAAAAATGACCCTTTTAACGGGGTCAGAGTGGCTGCCGCTGGGGGATCTGAGCGGCACCAAATTTAGCATGTGAGGTCGTGTCCTAACGGATCACTCCCTATGTGAACATTAATAAGATTTTAGGAAGACTATAAAGAAATAACACATCTTTAACTATACCATGTACTTTAACCTTTGAACCTAGCACATTGCGAATATAAACAACATTACAAGAATTGTAAACTATAGATATATACGCGATAGCTTACGTAATCCAAGTTAGTGAGTCTGGACACTATTACAGTAATGAGAGCTGTCCCAACAGAATATTCAAGTTGCCTTGGACCAAGTAGCCGGGACTCTGGGGCCAGGCGAGGCGGTCGGAAGGGTAAACGGAATGTCCCATTCTTGCAATAGTTTCGCCCCTGCCTCCACTGAAGAGATACTATAGGTCGAACCCTCATAGTTGATGAGCAGCTTCACAGGGTATCCCCAGCGGTAGGTAAGGTCATTCTCTCGTAAAGCTGTAGTAATTGGTCGAAAGGCTCTCCTTTTCATCACAGTAGCCGCAGAAAAGTCCGGATAAAGTTGAAGGCCTCCCAAAGCATCAGATTCTTCAGCCTGGCGTGCCGCTCTCAGGATTTGCTCCTTGACGTGGTAGAAGTGGACCCTCAGCAGGGTATCATTGGGTTGAGAACTAGGCGCAGACCGGGACTTGGGCAATCTGTGGATGCGGTCAACTAGTAAATCCTTTTCATCCATGGTAGGTAGTAACTTACTGAACAAGTTTTTTGCGAAGTCCAAAAGCTCTGTGTTGGATACGGAGCTGGGAATGCCTCGGATTTTAATATTATTTCTGCGGGATCTATCTTCCAAGTCCGCTACTTTATCTTTTAGCGCGGAAACTTCGGCATCTAGCGCTTCGTGGGCTGAAATAAGAGAGTTGTGAGAGGACACCAACTCCTCCATCTTTGTTTCGAGATGATCCACCCTGCCGCCCAATTGTGCCACCTCAGTATGGATTTGGGCATTAGCTAGACGGAATTCCGATGCTATATCAGCTCGGAGAGCTACTAAAAGCTGATGCATGGAACGCACCGTAACTGGTACATCTTGATCGATAGTTATGTCCATCAATTGTTGGGCTGGAATATCAGCTAATAGCGATGTGGGTGTCGGTGTCTCCTCTTTATGCTTCGGGTGCTCCGGTGTCTCGCTGTCATCCATATTCGCAGATTTTGGAGCAAAGCGAATTTTACTAGGAACCTTAGAAGGTCTGTGTTTCTTAGGCGGCATATTGATATAAGTGCGCTGAAGTTGTCAAGGGAAAGCCTGAGAGGAAGCTCTGTAGAGGGTCGAAATGTGCCAGTAACTGCAGTTATGTAGAGATGTATATCCGTCACATAGGGAGTACAGGGCGGGTAGTTAGGTCATATGTAGCATAGAGAAAAGCTTAGGAGAGCAGCTATCTCCTATAAACAGATAGAAGGAGTACTCAAAGAGCCCTGAACGGAGGAGCTGTCAGTAGATGTGAGTATGGTCACTAATAGAGGTACACAGTCCTCCTGATTGCAAGGCAAGCCACAGAGGTTATGCCAGTATTATGAGTAGGGGCCCCCTTCTTGACTTGTTAGGAGCAGTGCCAACAACTTAATTGTATCCACAGGGGAGATGCCAGCTTCTCCTACCTCCACAGCTATCTAACTCAAAGCTTATGGCTGCAGGGGGAGCTGCACGCGGTCAGGCAAGATGGCGGGCGGGCCTCACACCAGGAAGACCTCCGCACCCCTCCCGCACCGAGAAAACCACTTCCAGGGCTCTGCCACATGTAGGGCTGCTGGCCTTACGTAGAGCTGAGGAGTCGCAGCCCATCAATCAAGGCGCTTCTCCTCTCTTCTCCCTGCAGAGTGAGTGCCCCACGAGATGCTGCAGGCGCTGAGTAGGCCTCACGTGTCCTCTAATGGGAACGGGTCCCGCCGCCGGCCAGGCGCAGGAAAACACTGCGGGCCACCTGCTGGGGTGGATATATATATATATATTTACTGTGGAAGGGACCATAGTTATTGTCCTTTCATATGTTATGTAACAATAGCAATACATAAGAATACATTTAACAAATGTCACAAAGTTGAGAGTGGGATACTAGACTTGTGAGCTGTGAGGTGGTCCGATTAATGACTGGAAATGAATGTTATTCAAATAAATCATGCTTTAGGAACAAAAAGACATAAAAATTACTTGATTTTAGCATTTTTTAGCAATTTCAAATAAAATACAGATACAAAAACATAGCCAAAGCCAAAACATTTCATTTTTGTTTTTTTTACAAATCCAAAACCAAATCATGACGAAGATTTAGAACCAAAACAAAAACACGGGGGTCGGCACTCATCTCTAATGTATATATTTAGGGTTAATTGTGATAAGCTGATCAGGGCTTGGTTAACATTTTCCATTGTGAGAAGTCATCATACAAGAGAGTTGAGAAACTTTTATTGTAATCAGAGGTTCTCAAACTCTTTCAGCAAGCAGCCCAACATTACTTCACTTCCTTGAGTCCATGTAGTAATCCTTTGGCATCATCTGCATGCCCAGTATATAGGATCTGATCCAGAGTTTGAAAATAAGAGGAGATCAGGTGGAACATTCCACCTGGGAAGAACCTGGGCCACCAACGTCCCTGGGCCACCATCACAGGAACACGTCCTCACATAGGGACTGGCCTCCCAAAATGGCTTAGAGGGGAAGTATGATATGGTAAGTAGTAGTCCAAAAATTTTTAGATACATGATACATAATAAGGACAAGAAACCTCACAATATTTACATATTTGTCACCTGTGACTGCATATTAATTAGTAATTTAATAAAAAAATTGTTTTGCATTGTAACAGATGCCTTCACTTTCAGAAAATGCGGGGCCTGTGACACAGCTGCGGGGACCGCCCCCTTTGTGATGTCATTCTTGATGTCACATAGGGCATGGCGCCACTGACCTGCTTTAAAAGCATGCCGGTGCACAGATAAGTTCTCCCCTGTGCATTGGCCTGCTACTCGGTGGGTCCCCATCAGCTCCGCGCCCAGGACAATAGTCCCGGCTGCCCCCCCTCTGATGGCGGCCCTGCATTGTAAAGTGGAAAAAAGTCTGCGTTCCCCACCATAGCTACTTTATCTGAAACTGAATCTCCATCTAAGCTACAGTAAGCCGCTAACATTTTCTATAAGTGTATGTTACGAATTACAGCTCGAAATACTTGATTACTATTCATTAAAAAAAATATAGGTGCAACTTACCACAACACATATTTATTTTTTACAAACAAAGTCTTATTTTTAAACCATTCTATTTTGTGATGACAACAGGCCGGATCCAAAATTAAGAAAATCAACTGACTTACTTATGTAGCAATTCTGCTGTGATTTGTGACTGCGCATGCACAGTACCAATAATTCTGCATTGGAGCACATCTGGCCTATGCTGAGATCCATGCAGAATTTAGTCTCTGAACGAAATGGAGGGGGGTCGGGGTGGGTAAGGCACTTACCATTCATACAAGAAATGCATGGTGGGTGGGCATAGGGATTTAAATGGTACATACCATTGTATGCACACACACACACATGCAAAATATTTAAAGTAGGGTTCTGGCAATGGAGCCTACTGCTAAACACTTAAATCTGGATCAGGTCCAACATGTTAGACTATGTTTCTTTAACTGCATTTCTATGCATAGCATTTGATAATAATTGAAATAAAAATGTACATCAAAAACTTTGCCACACTTTTGTGTTCTAAATCTACACTTCCTCCACTGTAACTTTGTACCCTGCTACATAATGTATGTTTACTCACATTAACCTGACCTTGTTTGTTTCTTTGATAAAGGATAGCTGCCTGATAATATAAGAAAGTATAGTATAGTATACATATTTTGTAAGCTTTCTTTTAAAAATGAAAAAAGACTATTGATTGCTGCTTGTTTATTTTTGTGGTATAGAATAGAACTGTGGTTAATAACTCATTGCACAATTATATGCTTTTTGTGTAGGGGAGGAGGGAGTACACACTTGCTGATTTGTCCAGTTACTTCCTTAAACACTGAAACACACAGAAGCCTTTTCTTCCCTTTAGTTTTTTACTTCCCTGTTTTCAAACAACCTGTAAAAACTGCAGGCTCTATTGCAAGCTTGCCGGCCTCAAGTCTTCAGTTTATATACACGTAACTAGCCTTTCACAATGACTCCAATGCTACCTGAGGATATTAAGAACGTCATAGCAGGTAAATGGTGATGGGCGGGCTGTATACTAGTAGTGACATCATCTACTTATTGCGGTATAAATGTATTTCCAATTACTATTGACATCTTGTACAGTTTAGGCCATGTTGTAATACTGTTCATTTACATTCTCATAATTTCTCTATCACGAAACATTGCACGTTTTTAATTGTCTTATTTATGACAAAACTAAATTTATCCCAAAGAAAAATATTTAGATCATCATACATTGTAATAAGCTTCTTATAATAGTATCTATGTATTTTCTTTTTATTAAACAACATTATTAAATTAAGCCCATTAAAAAATTTAAAAATAATTGCCAAATCAAAGTATAAACTATCAAAGAAGCAGTTTTATTATACTATTTATATTTTTAATTATCAATGTTCATTGGAAGGTATGTTACTGTATATTATATGATGTCAGGCAAATGGGTGGAGCTAAAAGGCCAAAGAACTATCCTCATGTTGTGTATAGTCACAAGAGGAATCCTTGTTTACTTACCCCCTGGAGAATGATGTCTCAGCGCCCCAGGGTCATATAAAAAGAAGGTAGAGTTTCACCCACCTGAAGGCATCGCCGCACTATTCTTCTGTGAATGCATTGCTTTTGAAGTGGCACAAATGAGAGTGCTCATATGGCCCTGTTTGAACAGGATTGTGGTTGAAGGAATATGACTGTGTACCAATATCTGCCCGGCCTGTGTGTTCACCAAGGGTCTGATTCACAGTAAAGAAGGAAATAACAAGGAATGGATTCGTAATTATACGCACCTAAGTTGCAGGGCAACTTCCTTGACACGCCCTCATTTTTGTTGTTCTTAACTGACTTAAAAAGGCCATAGGCAGCGTTATCACCATTTACCTGCGTATGTCTCTTTCTAAGTTTCTAAAGTACGCACGTACTTAGCAAACCGAGCCCTGTCAGCCCCATAGAAATGCCTACCCCCACCCACTTTTCTTAACTTCCTTCTTAACTTGGCCTGGCACGCCCCTTCTTACTTATCTCATTATGAGTGTGTTTGTAAATTGCTCTTAAGGAATCATCGTTCCTAAATCCTGCGTTGATTGCGTAAATAATGGTACTACGCATGCGCAGTTTAACTGTTCTTAAAAATGCGCATGGAAATAGCAGCAGCTTCTTAATTGTGAATCAGGTCCCAAATCACTAAGCTGTGGCACAGAATAGACTTATGCCAATACTGCAGTCTATAGGGAGCTGTAGCTACATATATTCTTATATCAACATTTGTATATATATATATATATATATATATATATATACATATATGATTGAAGAAGGCGCTTCATGGTGTAGGTTTTATTCTTAAAATCAATCACACAAGAATTGCACGTACCGGAGGTAGTGGAACCACCGTTAGGTTAGTTCAAATGCACATCAATAAAGCTCACTGCAGTTCACAGTCATTCAATAACATCACAGGCATTGGAGTTAAAAACCTCAATCGAAGGTCTCACAAATGCGGCTGGGAGGGGTCCGTTACCACCACGAGGGTTCGACCCGCCCCTACGCGTTTCGTCACTGCCGGACTTCGTCAGGGGGTGTGGTTACGGAGCCAGACCTTACTCTTTAAGTAGCCTCGTGAGGTGACGTATAGCAAACAATGAAGGATTTGAACTTGCTCCTTTTCTATAAAAACAACTGTTTTTGTATAGTGTCAGTATAATGTGGAAACCTTTTTGGGTATATTGAGGTCTTCCTACTGTATCGTTTAGTAAGGGATAGTAGAAATAGGTGTGTATATCTATCCATTATATTCAATCTGTATCTGTATGGTTTATTGTATCAATTTTTGGGTCTGTTTAAATTTGAATTGGTATAGAATAGTCGATATCTATATACTAGTTCTCTGCTTAATATATTTTTTAATCATTGTAATTTTTATTCACTGTAACTCTCAAATGTTGTATTTTCTAATACACATTTTTTGAACGATGTTTAACAGAGATTGAGGTCCGTAGTGGCATTCATTGTTTTTTTAATTACTCTTAAATTGTAAAGAATACTTGTTTACTATACGTCATCTCGCGTGGCTACTTAAAGAGTAAGGTCTGGCTCCATAACCACACCCCCTGACGAAGTCCGGCAGTAACGAAATGCGTAGGGGCGGGTCGAACCCTCGTGGTGGTAACGGACCCCTCCCAGCCACATTTGTGAGACCTTCGATTGAGGTTTTTAACTTCAATGCCTGTGATGTTATTGAATGACTGTGAACTGCAGTGAGCTTTGTTGATGTGCATTTGAACTAACCTAACGGTGGTTCCACTACCTCCGGTACGTGCAATACTTGTGTGATTGATTTTAAGAATAAAACCTACTACACCATGAAGCGCCTTCTTCAATCCTTTCTATAGATTCAACTCCTGGGACAGAGCTTCTAAGAAGAGCAGCGGTAGCTGGCGTGCTATCTGGTGTATATCAAATACATTTGGGACCGAAAGAACGATCCCTGTGGACATTTTGAGACTCTTATCACCTTTAATTGAGTGGACTATTTCACACACAATTGAGCACGCCAAATATTGCAATAATATATATATATATATATATATATAGGGATTGTGTTGCCATTTCCCACAACAGGGCAGATATAAACTCTGTGCCTATCGAAATGAAAGTGCTCTTATGTCTGGATTTGGTCCACAGTATCTAGCAAATGCAGAAATCCAATTGCTGTTTCAAAGACCTTTGTATCATTTCTAAAAATAATAGGCAGTAATCTAAAAAGAAAGCCAAGAACAACCACATTTCTACACAGGAGTCTACCTTATATATGAGACAAACTTTCCGGAGTTTGTCTTTCATAAAATTATGTTAAAACGAAACTCTATAGACTTTTGATTCAGAAGATCAAACCAGTTAATGGTGTAAAGCCGCCGAAACAGTGACAGTATATGCACATACTGAGTACTATAGTATTTCCATACGAGCCATACCTCGCTTTGTTATGATAGGTTGTCATGATGTGGTGCAAAAGCAGCCAGCACCACTGGTATAACAACACATTTTATCCTGGTGTAAATGTGCACTCTTTAGTTATTATTTTAATAACATCAGTGTTTGGTGAAGTCAGCATTCTACCATTGTTTCAGATTTTATGGTGACCCTGGGCTTGAAGTGTATATGAAATAAAATTTTACCTTGCCTAGAAAAGTGATTTTCCATTCTTATTTATGTTGATACATGAAACAAGATAAATAAGATTCTATGCCCACAATAACGTATGCTTATGTATTAAATTAGTCACCTGAGGCCTGTTACACTGAAGTGTAAGTGAAGTCTCATTTTGCCCTGTCACAGAAAGTAATATGCAATTTCTATTTATTTTAATAAACCTAAACATTGAAGTACCAACAATTTGTGATCTCTACAATGTAATGTCTATAATGTAATCTAATGTAGTCTGAAGTTCGCTGTGTACATGGACCAGGGCTAAAGGTCATCATGTGACCGTGTATATTGGTATGTATTAATAATGAGCAAAATGGATTGGAAGCTCAGATCCAATTCTTATGTGATCGGCTCCTCAGGCAACGGATACAGAGGAATCTGCATTTGCTTGCCCAGGTCCGCAATATTCTCCCATCTGTGCAATTGCACATCTTACCACTTGTACAGGTCAAGTTCAGATGCTTAGGGCCTACTTTAATGCTTCTGACCACTGTAAGTAAAAAATAAGGAAGTCTGGATTGGTACTTATTAGAGATGAGCAGTTAGGATTCTCTGATATCCAACACATTCGAACTTTAGGGATCTGAGTCGAACCAAGCCATACCTCGGTTCCTCCCACCAAATTCGGATCTGTAATCAGGGCAAAACACAATTTTTACTAAAAATTCGGATCTATCAAACCTTGTATTTCCTGCTTCCTGTCTGTGATCAGCCAATCACGGAGGGCTGAGCATAGAGATAGACTCTTGGAGACTTTTTTTGTTAAAGAACTACAACTTTATTGAACTGAGTGGAAAAACTGAACAGTATAAATGAGGTCATGCACAGTGTCTTCATAGCAGAAATAGTCGGACGCGTCTCCCGGACAGGTAAGTTTTTCTTTTTTCTTAATTTTTTTTTTTTTTTTTTTTTTTTTTTTT
>WWET01002468.1:25222-48332 GCA_011038615.1 Limnodynastes dumerilii
GTGTTGAGATGGGGGGGGGGGGGGGGGTGGGGGGGGGGTCTTAGACCCGGCTAAAAAGAAGGGGTTTGCGGAGAAAGCCGGGTCCCCTGGCTCCACTGCACAGCAGTGACCAGTGAAATCCTGGGTCATGTCAGTGTGAACGGGAAGCCCGGCGTGTCCCTGCAAATCCCCTGGGTTTGAAAACCCCGGGGATTTGCAGGGCTGGTAATCTGAACGTGGTATTAGACTATATTTTGAAAATATTATGAATTCTGAAATATTCTCTGTAAAGCACTACGTAATCCTATAGTGCTATATAAAAACTTTTAATAAATAAATATTTTCTTTAAATTATATAGTTTGTTTTCACACTTAAGTTAGACTCTTTGTTGCTGATTTAGAACTGCATTTACACCTTTTAGGTGCAAGTGTAGAGCTGAGCGATACCATATTAAACTGCAAGGTGAGGCAAATTTAAATAGTGATAGCAGAATTAGAATTGAGAGATGACGTTTCTTAGCGCAACTCTATGGATTAAACATAAAACTATGCAGTATTTGCAGTATGTGCAAAAGTAAAGTATTTTCCCTGCATGTAACAGAATTAAAATTATTTAGGAAACCTTACATTGCAAAATGGTTTAGCTGAGCTGTATATTTACACCTGTTTTGCCCTTACACTTAAGGGACCGGATTCAGAGTTCAGCAGAAACATGCAACTCTGAATAGCCCGCTAAAAAAAACCATACACATCCGACCGTTTAAGCTTTTTTTGTTCTAAATTAAAATATTAAAAACTCTTCCCCCCCCCCTAATAATATCTGTAAAAAATTTTTAGCCAAATAAAATAACTATAGGGCATAGTGCTACAAGCACCAGTATGCCCAAGTATGCCAGGGCATACTGGCACTTGGAGAACCACAAGCACCAGCATGCCCTATAGTTCTTTTTTTAAAAGATAGCATTTTTTTACATTTAATGTCTGGCCTTGTAATTTATTACTAAACTATTGGGGACAGTTACAGGCCGCAGCAGGGCATGGATGGCAGGGCATGCTGGCGCTTGTGGTTATCCAAGTACCAGCATGCCCTATACTTGTTAGCATTTAATTTTTCAGTTTCTGTTTTTTGTTTTAATTTTTAAACACACAGGGACCTACGGCCTCCACTTACACCATCCCCTGGGATGGTGGAAGTGTGGGATGGAAGCGCAGGCACCGTCCACAACTAATGCGGATATATAAATGAGTTAAACACCCCTTTTCTAATATAAATATTGAGGAACTCTCCGTTCCACTGGCTCTCATTTTTTCTACGCTTCCATTTGAAAAACAGACAGAAGCACAGCTCTAAATCTGGCCCAAACTCTGGATCAACCCCTAACATGGCAGGCTGATTCAGAGCTGCGCTTCTGTCTTTTGTTCAGATGAAATGTAGCTAAAATTACCACTGCGCATACCTAAAACGGGAGCGCGCTCAGAAAGATGGGTGCAAGGCTGCCCTTCAGACTTTGTCCGCATCTGCCTCTACTGCGTCAGTGGAACTGGGAGTTCCACGATGTTTAAATGAGAGAAGGGGCATTTTTCTCACATAAATATGCGCAGTAGTTGTGAACCGTGCCTGCGCTTCCACCATTTGCTTATACCAAACCAGGGTGTGCAGGTCACTGTGACAGTAAAACTAAAAAAAAACTCAAAAAACCCTCTGTAAAAAATATATAAATAAATGTAACATTTAATAAACATGCAAAAAGTAAATGCAATAAGTTTCACCACCACAAGCACCAGCATGCCAAACGATGCTGGGCCTGCTGTGGCCTGTAATGTCATCCAGTAGTAAGGTATTTTAATAAAGGGCCGGCCTGCTACAGTTAAAAATATTATTTCATTAAATACTGTAAAAAAATGTAAAATCATTCTTACCTGCTTGGAAGGGATCTTCATCTGTAAAGGATCCCATCTTCCAAGCTTTTAATCCTCAGGAACTATCCTGCTGCAAGGACATCTCACTGCTAATGACAGATAGGCTGGCACTGGCTTCTATTTATATCCTTTGATGTTCCCACGCTGATAGAGGGTGTAAATAGAACCTAGTGCCAGCCTGTCAGTAATAAGTGGCGGGATGTCCTGTAGTGGTGTGCAATATAATTTATTTATATCGGCAGTGGGGAAAGTCTAAATTTTTTTTAACGCTCCACTGTAACCTACAGTCTGAGCTCCTACGGCTCCAACTGCGGGTATGACCGAATCCCTTTTTGAAATGTGCAATTCAGACTTCAGCAGAAACACGCAACTCTGTATAGGCCGTATTGCGGAACCACAGTTACGGATCTGCTAAAACTCTGAATCAGGGCCGACATCTTCAACCTAATGTAGTATTGTCTGAATAAATACTTGACCTACAATCCAAACCTTTGTGATCCTCCTTTCTAAGAGATAATGGGACTGATTCAGAGTTTGGGAGTAAGGGCAAAACAGGTGCAAGTGTACATCTTGGCTAAACCATTTTGCAATGTAAGGGGAGCTAATGCATGTTAAATCTTTAGCATGCAGCGAAAATGCTTTACTTTTGAATTTAGAACTCAAATAATGAATAGCTTTAAGGTTATTCTATAAAATAGAGTTGAGCTAAGAAACCGCACCTCTCAATTCTAATTCTGGTTTAACATTTTAAAATTGCCTCCCCATGCAGTTCAGTATATTGATACGGTCTACACTTGCACCTAAAAGAAAGGTGTAAGTGCAGCTTTGAATCAGCAACAAATAAAAAGTCAGAGTGACAAGTGTAGGGGGAATGAGTTACTGTCATTGGACTGGATTCACAGATCCGTATTTACTACGTGCGCATTTTTACACACGCACATAGCAAGGCAACACCCATGACATTCCCCTCAGCCGGACGGGTTTTCAGTGACTTCCGCCTCTGTAGGGCACCCTTAGCTCTACGTGTGTACTTGCGCGCATATGTTACATACATGCGTATTTATCTAACATTGCCCTCAAATGCCCATTTAAATGCTGCCCCCCGACCACTTTCACGTAAATTCTACCGTACGGATAAAAACCATGCCCCTCCGTATGTATGTCCCTAAGTGCGATTCACAAGTCTGCGCCTAAAGCACTTACGTGCGTAAATACTACGTAATGTGCAGTTAATCCACTCCTAAAAATACGCATGCAACCCCACGCAAAAACGGATCTGTGAATACGGTCCATCATATTGAGCATTGCAGCAATTTTGGAGCAACACCCTCACCAACTTCACTAGCAAGGTGACGGAATGGAAGAGATGCAGAGTTAGGGATATGTGTTTTCTTATATGTGTTTTTTGATATAGAACACTAATCAAATTCTGTATAAGAGGTGAGTTCTGTTGTTATCACTGTGTCTAGAAAGAAAACTTGTATTATTATGAATGTAATATTCCCACACATTTTAAACTTTATGTACAAATGCAAAATTTACTTTAAATTGTAAATTCAACAATGCCATATAATTTGTAGTAAAGTTGAAAATAACCCATATATAATTTAGAGTAAAGCTGTAATATTCCTTGTAATACACTCATTCTTAATGAACACAAAAAGATGGCATTAGTACTTCAGCCATATAACATAATTTCTCTATTACAAATTGTAGAAAGCTCAGGTAGCATCCATTTTTTACCCTCTTTTTATCTTAGGTTGAGGCACATGGATTTAAAAATATAACACACTTTGACCTGCCTAAAGGTAGTGCAACTATTGGGTCCGACTGCTGGGCAGAGATGGACACAGAGGAAAGATTAATCGCTAACATCAGTGCCTACCTGGACATGGAGAAACAACTAATGCAAGTGATTGAAGAGCAAGCTGAGAGTCTTCCGCAAGGAGAGAGTGATCTCCATGAGGGACTTAAGAGCATGCTGAGACAAGTGTCAGCCCTGCGGGCACAGTTTGAGCACCTTGGGGCAACAATGGGCCTGAAGAAAGAATGGAATGGATACACAGATGAGGTGGATAGATCATCAGGAAGTATGTTTGAAAGGAAGGTCAGGGGTTACTCTCTTCTGAATGAGCTGTCAGTCTGGGCACTGAGAAGTGTGAGAGATTTACGAAAGTTGCAGAGGGAGAAGGAGAATCTGGTCAGTAAAGAGACAGCAACAGAAAAAAGTGAACTATAAAGTACATGGAAAGCTACAAGAAATGAAAACGGGGCAAAATAAACAAGACATGGAGGAGATTGACCATACAGATTCAATCCTATAACGTCAGTATAAAGGAGAAAAATAATTTATTAAAACTAATATGGTTTGTAAACTGTATTAAAAAAATTATACTCTTATTACTAATTTGTTTTCATATAATTCCAGTATATTCCATATATCTGGACAATAAAAGAATAATAATAATAAAAATAATTTAACGTGATAAGATATTCTGGGTGCAATTATCAGAATTGTATTCAAACTACAAGCTCTTAAATATGTACAGCAAATAAATTGTGGATGTCAGTAATGTTAAAAACATAGGGGCAGATCTAGATCCCTGCACACTTTACATGCGTGTGGGGGTGCATAGTTACGAGCCCGTAGTGGGGAATGCACTCCCCCTGCTCTCTCCGCTCTTACTTATGTGTCCAGATTCCTACCTTAACTATTATGAATAGACCTAGTCGTGACGGGGCTTCTCCCACCCCCGACCCCTCATTTAAATAGAGCCATCGTAAATGAAGGGTCTGCCCCTTCATCATAAGCACTAATGTCTCTTAGTATTTACGCACTGGGAACAGCTGTTTCTATATAACATAGAAAAATACTTTTTCTGTACTTGATTCCTTTCTGTTATGTAGAGAGTCTAAAACTGGTTACGTGCTGGTGCTTTTTCTGCCAATTATCGTGCAGATTACACAATAAGCGACAGTTTAAGTAGACATCTTAGTGTGTACAGTTCAATGATGCAGCAGATTCATCTAAAACAGTATCTGATCATTTGATTGGATGTCCTGATGTCTTCTGCATTCTTTAGTGTGTATGCTGCCACAACCTGTCATCAAAATTGTTCACCACAGATCTGGATCCTCAGGAGCCAGACTTCTGAGCTGGAAGTCTTTCTGATGGTAGGGCAGGAAGCGTACAGTACGTACATTAGGAGGGAGGTAATTAATTAGTACTGTAAAGACTGGTTTCAGCCATTTACATACTATCTAGATTTCTGAGCTGCCCCCATTTTGCTTGGGGAGACCATCAAAATCTTAAGGTAGAGTCCTACTATTGTAAAGCCCTAATGGGCAAGGGAAGTGCTCTGATTCATGGGAGTTTGGATATAGTGGGGATCTGGCATCGGCTCTCTGCTGCACTCACAAAGTGGGAAGCCCTGTGGTCTTTTTCAACATAGGTAAACCTTCCATGCATAATGTCATAATTTTTATATTTCTCAAAGGATAAATTTATGTGATAAAAGGCACAATGACTTGATTGACAAGGATGCAGCGTGAGTGGGGGATCATATAGCATATTCCCTTTGTATTCATGCATCTGTTTAAACAATTGCAGCGCTTATATGGAGTTCCAATAATAGGACTTTACCTTAAGTTTTCTGATCCATTTGCACTTAACATAGTGATAGATTAGAAGCCTGGATTGGTCGGCCCTACAAATTCTCGTCTGTATCGTACATTAAAGTACTAAACCTTTTCCACTTGGAAGTGCAACCAACATCCCATTTTCAGTTGTTTGAAGTGTGAAAGTCGAACATCTGCTTTGAATGTATTTCCTTTCCAATCTGAGCATCTTGAAGACATCTGAATCTGTTTAGTAATCTTTATACCTGTAGATCATATATGATTTTTATTGTTAGGTTTTGTAAGTAAATATGATGTATGGAACATTATTTCTGGTTCTGAATAACATTTACAATAATTTTTGGTAAGTATTCAAGTAAAAAAAAATTGTAACAGAATTAAACCTCGGCTAAGAACAGGCAATTTATAAAGCTTGTATTTTTGAAGCCTTGCTGACATTGAGCCCTGGGCCTTTACATATAAACTAAATATTCATGTTTTGTGGGATTCCCCTTAACTCATGTAGCATATTATTTAGTAATTATAATAAGTTTATAAACCAAGACCGGTTTAAGCAGACAAACTATTTGTAATAGGAGTCTGTATCCAAGTTTAAAGCAATGGGGCAATAGGGTAAGTTGTGAGTGCTGCATATTAAAAAAATTACTTGCCAACTAGCAAGGTAAAAATGCTCAGTGATCAGTTTGATTCACGCAAGTTTGTTTGTGGAACAAGGGTTATTTTAGTATAGAAAATAAAAACTTATAAGTTTTATGTAACCCTTATATTAGATGGATTATAAATTGTATAAAAGTTGACCTTTTGTTAGAAGGTTAAGAAGGTGGTTAAGGAATTAAATAAATTGCCTGAAGAATTGCAATTTCAAGAGAAGGCTTCATGCTTTGGAGGTTACAACTGTAATATCTGGCAGGTATATGATTAGTACGTTATGCACAGAATCTGACTATGATGTCCCACTCTCTGAAATTTTGGAAGACTTGTTGATTAAACAAGCTATCATAGGTTGAAATGTGCAATCATTGCAATAGTTTTCCTGTTTTCCATGTATTTCAAATATATTCTGATATATCACAATCCCTAAATATGCACTTCCTAAACAATTAGTGATTGCTGAAGATTTGACAGTCCACAGTGACATTACTTGTATACATAATGTGACCATATGTCCCGTTTTGAACAGGACCATCCCATTTTTGGGTAGCATGTCCCGTTTTCCCCTTGCACAGCTTCGGGGCACCGAAATGTCCCGTTTTCAGAGAGCAACTCGTAGTCGGACGGGGAGCCGGGGGAATCCCTGGTGGGCCCCGATGCCTGTAAGCACCACCCCTTTTTGCAAGGGGATGGAGCCTTCTCTTGGGACCCGGTGCACCCCTGCTGCAAGAACTGGCTATGCAATGCACAGCTGCCCACAGCTCTGTTCACACCTAAGGTCACGCTGGCATCCTAATACTGCGGAGGAGAGAGCTGGAGGCAAGAAGACAACAAGCAAAGGTAAGATTATTATGGAAGAAGGTAGTTGGCGTTGGGGAATGTGGATTTAAAGAAAATGGAGGGGCACCCGTAAAGAGGCAGCAATAAGGCTGAATGGACACACAAAGAGGGGCAATAATGTTAGGTGGACACATAATGAGAGGCAATAAGGCTGGGTGGACACATAAAAATGTGGCAATAAGACTGGCTGGATACAAAGAGGGCAAAAATACTGGTTGGAAACAGTAGGAAGGGGCAATAAGGATGGTTGGATACACAGAAGGAAAGGGCAATAAGTTTGACTGGACAGAAATAAAGAGGGGGAAATAAGGCTGGCTGAACAAAAATTAAGAGGGGGGGGGAAATAAGACAGGCTGGACAAAAATTAAGAGGGGGCAATGAGGCTGAATGGACATAGGAGGGGGCAATAAGACTGGCTGGACACAAAAGGAAGGGTCAATAAAGCTGGCTGGACACAGAAGGAGGGGGCAATAAGGCTGGCTGGACACAGAAAGAGGGCCAATAGGGCTGGTTGCACAAACAGAAAAATGGGCCAATAAGGCGGACTGGACAAAATTTTTACGGGGGCAATAAGGCTGAATTGACATAGGAGTGTAAATAAGGCTCAATTTACACAGAAGGAACGGACAATAGGACTGACTGGACACAAAGAAGGGGCAATAAGACTGGTTGGACACACAGAAGGAAGGGACAATAAGGCTGGTTGGTTACACAGAAGGAGGGGGTATAGAGCTGACTGGACACAGGAGGGGAAATAAGGTTGGTTGGAAAAAAGGGGCCAATAAGGCGGACTGAACAAAAATTAAGAGGGTGCAATAAGGCTGAA
This sequence comes from Limnodynastes dumerilii, assembly GCA_011038615.1. Lineage (NCBI taxonomy): Eukaryota > Metazoa > Chordata > Amphibia > Anura > Limnodynastidae > Limnodynastes > Limnodynastes dumerilii. Next base: position 33,078 of record WWET01002468.1, read on the forward strand.
TAGACACAGAAGGTGAGGCAATAAGGCTGGTTGGACAAACAGAAAAAGGGGCAATAAGGCTGGTTGAATACATAGGAGGAGGGAAATAAGGCTGGCTAGACACAGAAGGAGGGAGCAGAAATGCTGAATGGACAAAAGAAGGAAGCAATAAGACTGGCTGGACACACAGAAGGAAGGGGCAATAAGGCTAGTTGGATACACAGAAGGAGGGGGCATAAAGCTGACTGAAAAGAATACAAAGGGGGCAAAAAGGCTGGCTGGACACATAAAAGAAAGGGCATTAAGGCTTAATGATCACACAGAAAGAAGGGGCAATAAGGCTAACTGGACACACACAAGGAAGGGGCAATAAGGCTTTTTGAACACAAAGGGAAGGGGCAGAAAGGCTGGCTGGTCTGACACACATGAGGAAGGGGAAGAAAGGCTTTCTGAACACACAGGAAGGGGCAATAAGGCTTTATTGAACACAAAAACAAGGCTGGCTGGTCCGACACATACAAGAAAGGTGCAGAAAGGCAGACTGTGGAGACACACACACAAGGAGAGGAGAGATTGAATGGCTCTAGAGACACACACATAGAGGGGTAAATTGGATGACTTTAGAGATGTACAAGAGGGCAAGAAAGGCTGGATGGAGGTATAGTAAATATGTGTAGATTTCTATACTTTATTAGTTAATTCCTCATATAGTTTTACTTAAAAAATTAGCTTTAATTGAATGTAGCCCAGTAAAATGTTTTGTGTATTTGTATGTGTATTGTATAGCGATAACTAAGATGCAACCTGTATAATATTGTGATAACTAGGATGCAATGTGTATTGTATAGCGATAACTAGGATGCAATGTGTATTATATTGTGATAACTATGATGCAATGTGTATTGTATGGTGATATAAGGGTGCAGTGTTTATTTTATGGCAATAGTTAGAATATAGGCCCGGATTCACACCACTGGACGTATTGCTCGTACGTCCATATTTTACTAATATTTGCTTCTGTGCATGCGTGGTAACGTTTTTTTTACGTAATCTAAGCATTGTTTTGTTACGTAGATTGCGTATATGCGGTCTTAAAGTGGTAGTGTGAATCCGGGCCATAGTCTGTATTGTATGGCGGTAACTAGGATGAAGTTTCTATTATCTTAAATGGTCCTTAGTGTATGGTTATCAGTAGTATGTTCTCTGCCTTGTATATATGTCAGTAGGATACTCACTGTAATTATATAGGTCGCTGTAATTGAAAATGAATAGTATTTTCACACTGAGTTGTTGAAACATTCTGTGGGTGTAACAGATGATACACAGTTTATTTGCAAGTTTCATTGTTACAAGCATCCTCCGGCCATGACTTTTTGACCACACCCATTAACTTTTTGTCCCGTTTTGAGGAAAAAAATAAATGGTCACGTTATGTATACAGCTGCTTGGGAAAAACTAGTTTAGAAGTTCAGTTGCTTCAGTAAATTCTCTTGAAGCTAAGTTAGCCTTTTTTATAATTTGGTCATAATGTATTGAGAAAGTCTAAACTTCCTCAGTTTGTTATTAACAAATTTCATTGTGTTACTGCATGTTGTTAATAATGGGTAAGCCACATGTGGTTGCAATTCCTGATTAAAATTTTCAATGTATAAAAAAGTAGGGAATGTGTAATGTCATGCTTTTTCTGTTTTAATAAACCAAGACATTTACAATATTGTATTCTGCTTGTTTTTTATGTACAGAGGGATAGTTTTATAAATACAGACAACTCTAAGGCATAGACAAAGTTTACCCGTGTTTACTGGCAGTTTACTCAGTCTCAGTAAAAAACACACCATTTACAGACCATGGCTGACATAGAGAAAACCTACAGTATTGTACTTTCAACACAAAAAAAGTGTGCCAGCAGGAGGCTTAATCTAAGTTGACTTTGAATACACAAGTGGTGGTGTGGGGGATTTTGTGTTATGAGGAGTACAAGTCAAACTGTTCTCTTAAAAAAAAAAAAAATGATAAAATCCAAAAGTATTTACACAAGTTTGTCAAGGGAAAGCATGTGTATTTTTGTTAGTAAAAGTATGCACATGCTACCGTAGGTGATAATATTTATGATGATAATAATAATAAAATTGAAAAATTCTTCAAAATGCTTTATTTATAGACATAGGGCCTCATCCAGACCTACGGGCGCCTTAACGGCTGCCCGAGGTCTGTACCGCCGTCATCGTAGTGGGGAGTGCACGTCCCGGGCACTCCCCGCTGGCAGGAGGAAAACTGGGCAACTCCCCGCTGGCAGGAGGAAATCTGGACACTTGCATGTGCACAACCTTCATAACAGGGAAATTACGGCCGCTGCGGCCGTAATTCCCATGGCGGCCATACGCCATATGGTATATTATCATTGCTTTTGGAGGCACCGGGTTGGAGATGGAAGGCGGACCTTTTTAGTGGAAGAGAGGGGCTGCTCTCGTTTTGGACATTGGATCTTGTTATATTCTGGACTTGCCCCCCCCCCTCTTTTTTGGACTTTTTGCATATATTCTGGACTTTTTTCTTGCAATTTCTCCATCAATCATTTCATTTATTTATTAATTTATTTATTTTTTTGTCTATTTATCCTCTGAGGATTTTATCCCTATTTGGGGCTATTAGGAGGAATTTATTCCCTCTTTTTTCGGGTCTCATTCACATACCTCATGTTTGCATGTACTTCACTCTTGTACAGTGCTCCTACATAGGCATTTGTGTCCTGAAGTGTACAGTACCTACAGGAATTTGTGATATTGTATCCATTTAATTAGAGTCTTTATATGTTTTTATACGTATGATTACTATCTTTATTTACTATCGTTTATTTTAGGCTTTCAAGCCACCGACAGTAATTTTTAGTACCAGTATTATAGGTTCTTTTATACTTGACTGTGTTAAGGGGAATTGCACCTCACACACTTTGCTGGTTATTGTTCATTATTGTCAGTATCATTCTAATCACAGCGCTTCTCAGTACCCCTAACCCCCATTTTGTACCACTGTATAATCTAGTCTGAAGTGCTGTAATAACCGGGGTTCCGTCCGTACCGTACTTACATTGATCTTTGATATTGACACTGACCCTCGATACTTACACTGACTCCTCAGAAGAGTCTTCTCTTCTGCGCTGAGATCTCAGTCTCATCTTCAATCTTCAAGCATTATCTGCCACCTAGTGGTTACTGTTGGAATTGCAACTTTTCTGAGTTACCGACAGCAGTTTAGCATGCTTTTGGGACAAATCCAGCACCATGGCGGTATTTAGAAACGTTATAAAGTGTCACATCTGTAGTAAAAATTTAAGTTGTGACACATATATTAATGACACATAATAGTAAAGTTAAAAGATTAGTACATGGAGATGAATATAAGGATTGTGGTGAGAAACTTGCAACTGAAATGTATATATAAAGATTGTTATAATCCCTGATAATGTATAAATATTAAATATTGTGAGGGTATAAAATAAAGCCATATTCATATTGATTTATATTAATCAGTGTATCGATTGCTGTGTTTGAATAGACAAGGTTTCAAATAAGGACACAAATATAGGCCTGAACCCATTCATGCATATGGTTGAAATGAATGTATTTTATAATAAAATAATAACATAATAAGTAACAGAACCTTAATAAGCAACAGTATGGTATCAAATCAGAGCAAAGTGATTTATCCCACAGGAAAGCTGTTTGCCCCCAAGGGAAGTGACATTCCAAATACCAATCTGGAAGGGCATGATAGTATCTATACACAGGTGGCCAGTTTTATGATGGCAATTATAGATTGAGGACCCCTATCTTCCCCTCAGGGACCAGGCAACAACATTCCAAAGCTCTGCCCTAGGGATAACTAAACAACATTCCAAAACAGGGTTTGACATGCTCAGTATACATGCTTGACCTATCACATTTATATAATTGATATATCCTTGGTGATAAAAATATATATGTAGCTGAAAATACTGATATAGGCCCATAAACGAATATAGAGATTCATTAAGCATCAATCACATTTCAACGGTATGCATGCACGGGCTTATCTTTGCGGGCTTTCTCATTTATAACCATAATTATGTATTGATATTGTGTCTTTTATTTTATATGTTTGTGTTCTGTATATGTATAGATAAAAATGTTCCAATGTATTTTAATATGCATTTGTAATCCTCAGGAGGCTTCAATTCGCATCTTTATCGCCAATCACCTTTAGAACATTATAATTCGTTTATATTTAGAATTAGTTAGCTTATAACATTCTAAGAATAACTATGTATTTTAATATGATATTGCAATAGATATTGTTTAAAATGTCTAAAGATGAGATAGGGTAATAAAATATGCTAATTGACCCTCCTGATAAACCAAGGTGGGATTGAGAGACAGCCAATCTCAGCAAGGACCAAAAGATCCACCAATTAGAGGAAACAGCATAATGAACAACTGTGATGTCACGTTTCTTTTGTGTTAAATGTAAATAAAAGAACAGTCTGTTCACGGAGAAGGAGAGAAGGTTTCTATGGTGATGCCTTGGACAGACTGTTCCGGCGCTAGCGTGGATTGGTGAGACATTTGTATTTTGTCTGTGTTATTATAAGGTTTCTATAGTGATGCCTTGGACAGACTGTTTCCTGCGCCTGCTTTGATTGGTGAGATAAACTGTATTTTGGCTCTGTTATTGTAATTTCTGTATATTATTGTTAAACTTTTCTAAGTAAAACTCTTTGTGCGTTGGAACACAACTTGCGATCTGGACATTGTTTATTTGCGGATCTATGCAATTTATGTAACTTTTGCGCAATATTATTGCAATTGATAGACTATATGTAATAATTAATATCTTATAACAACATCAAATATAACATGAACAAATCTCTGAAGCAGAATGTGTAAAATGATGTAAGTGTAAGAGTAAAACATTTTCTAATTAGTAAAATAAGTACTATAGTATGATAGAACAGGTAATTAAATTAATATATAATTAAATAAAAAAAATAACGAACATGCTCACAAGTAACAAACAAACATGTATAAAGAGTAAAGTAATGATAAATATGTACTTGGTAATTTAACAATCTTTCATTATTGTTAAGAAATATTGGCCCTGATTCACACCACCAGACGTATTTCATGTACGTCTGTATTTTACCAATAATTTGCTTCTGCGCATGTGTAGTAACTTTTTTAAGTAATCTGTGTAACGTTTCATTATGTAGATTACGTAAAAAAAAGTTACTACGCATTCACAAAAGCAAATATCTGTAAAATACGGACGTATATACAATACGTCTGGTGGTGTGAATCCGGGCCATTATATGTACGGAATGTGAGAATACAAATGTTCTTTAGGGAAAGGTATTCTAGAGGTAGATATATTTACATATGATGGTTTAAGGAAGGTAATTTGAGATAATTCATTATTCAAAGGTAACATTTACACATAGAAAATTGAGAAGTTATAAATATAAAATATCACAGCTCATTAATTACTTGAATATTAAAATAATGGGATTAGAAAATATAAATTGAGTTTAGAGGATATACAATGTCTGGAAATAAATTTTGTTGGCAAAACTAAAGTTAATGATAAAGTTTTCTAGTATAATGTAAAATGAGATTTTAACATGATCTCATACATAATAAGATAGTGTTAAATTATTAAATTTCTCTAATTAGTGAAAACTATAATACTACAGTTAAATATGGAATACAATATTATGCATATATCACAAATGACACAATTAGTCTAAAATTGATCATTATCATTAGTATCATCACATGAATGATATTGTCCAGCTGAAATATGATAGGAATCTGTCTGAATTGAACTCTGTTTTTTAAAATTAAATTTATGGTTAATATTAAATATGTAAAATATTTCATATACTGATATGGTTAATTCATTTTAAATTAGTGATGTCTTTATTGGAAAAGTTTTTATATTGATATAATGAATATTATTGATTGGATAGTTTATAAAATATGTATTTTTAGTAATTATGAATCGTTGTAAGTAAACATTGGGTAGAGAACAAAAAAAATAGGAATAAAGGGGAAGAACATATAGTATTGGATGAGTAAATAAACCTTCATAAAATATAGTGTGATAATTGATTTAACTACTAAACTGGGAATTGTTAAAACATAATTTTGGATGAAGTCAATGTGCTAACATTAGATATATAAATATTATGTAATATATGTAATTATTATATAATTGCTTAGATTTAGATGCTTATTTACTGTTTAATTTTTGTATAGGACTTGTATAAGTGCATAAGTTAGTTAAAAAAAAGGGCATTCCAATAAAGATTAAATAAACACTTCCAAGATGTGGCCAGCAGGGAAAAAAATTCCAGGGAAAATATTCTATTCTCATGGACAAAGACATTCCTGGAAAGTTCAAGTTTTACCTGATTTGGAAAGAAAGGGTGTTGGGAATTTTACCATTTAAGATTAAAGGACTGTGTAATGCCTATTTTACAGACTCAACTGATTGTTATATATCATGTGGATTTAAAATGCAGCCTACTTTAAATTTCCTATAAATGTAAAAGATTCTGACTTTTAAGGCAACATTTCATATTTGAAATTTGGTGATAACGTTATCACAGTGCTTGCATTTGTGTTTGTAAATAAACTTTTTTCTATATACTTTTTGTGCTTTCTTTTGATGCAGACATTCAATTTTTAAATCATCACTTTCCTCTCATACTGATGGGTGATTTTAACTTGGTGTATGACCCCCTCATGGACAAGTCCCCTCCAGCTAAAGACCTGCGATCCCCCTACTGGAGATTGATGCACACCTTTATTCTTACGCATGACTTAACTGACATATGGCGAACCTTACACCCATCCGAAAAAGACTTTTCCTTCCACTCAGAGGTTCACCGCTTTTTCTTGCATAGATTATTTTTTGATCTCTGATACCTTGGTCTCCTATACAAAGAGGGCCTCACTTCACAATATCATAATATCTGACCATGCCCTGATTACCCTTAGCCTAAATTTCTCTACCCCTGTTTCATGATCGCATTTGGAGATTCCCTGGCCACCTTTATAACAAAAATGACTTCAAATAATTCCTACTGGCTATATGGTCGAACTATGTCGACGATAACATTGACTCACTCGATCGCCCCAATCTCTTCTGGGCTGCATCCAAAGCAGTCATGCACGGCCACATTATTAACTATGTGTCAAAGTTACAATGGGATGGTGTCAGAATATATTCAAATATTATGTGTACAAATTAAATATCTGTATATAGAGTGACATCAGGGTCTGGTGATTCAGGGAAATACCTTGAATGTAGTGGGGCAGAACAAGGTGATCAGGTTAGGGCCCTGTTGTAAATGGATCCGTTTATTAGGGGGGTCATAAAAGCTAGATTTCTGCCGAAGATCCTCTCCAGACCCCAAACTGTCATGTGTCACAAAGGTGGGGGCTGTCTGGAGAGCAGCAGGTTTTGGTCTTTAAAAACGTGTGTATGATACATACACGGGGTTCAATTCATGAGATCTTCTGGAAGTGTTCCATATTCCCCAGTAATCTGCTAATCTCAGGCAGGGAAGGTTGGGTGTAAGTCTTTCTGTGTTTTCCCCTTTTATTTTATAGGAAACTGTTTTGCATATTGTATGTCTATTTTGTTATTCTCTGTAACTAAGCATTGTGATTATTATCATTAAATATCAATTAATAAGTTCATGTCTTTGTGTTCTTACGGATTCACGTGTCAGACCAGCTCGGTTATTAAACGCTACTGAAGGGTAACAGAAGAGGTCATTCTGGGTTGATGATAATTCTGGTAAAGCATAACTGTGTTTAATTTGGGTAAAGGAGATGTTTGATTTGGGTAAAGGAGAACCTAAGACCTCCTGTGAATAGTCTTGGTGGTGGCAGTTCATTGGTAATAAGTCATATTTGGGGTGGGAGAAGGGGCATTAGTCATTGTAGAACAGACCAGCTGGCTGTTGTGATTAACCCCTTGAACCCCAGATAAGTCACGAAAGCCTCAGGTGAGGTCAGGGTCATAACAAAACTGTCAGGATATAACTTAAATATTATGTGTACAAATTAAATATCTGTATATAGCGTGACCTCTGTTTAGCCAGGATCTGGTAATTCACAGAAATATCTTGAAGGTAGTGGGCCAGAACGAGCTAGGGCTCTGGTCAGTTTATGAACCTATCCTAAAAGTATCAGTATATTAGGTGGGGTCATAAAAGCTAGATCTCATAAGAAGAAGATTTTCTCCAGACCCCAAACTGTCACAAAGGTGGCGGCTACTTGGAGAGGAGCAGTTTGACCTTTAAAAAGTGTGTATGAATTTGTAACTTTGGGTCACCTCTTCCGTTTATACTGGTGGGTGATTTTAACTTGGTGTTTGACCCCCTTATAGACAAGTCCCCTCCAGCTAAAGACCTGCGATCCACCTTCTGGAGATTGATGCACACCTTTATTCTTATGCATGACTTAACTGACATATGGCGAACCGTACACCCATCTGAAAAAGACTTCTCCTTCCACTCAGAGGTTCACCGCTTTTTCTTGCATAGATTATTTTTTGATCTCTGATACCTTGGTCTCCTATACAAAGAGGGCCTCACTTCACAATATCATAATATCTGACCATGCCCTGATTACCCTTAGCCTAAATTTCTCTGCCCCTGTTTCATGATCGCATTTGGAGATTCCCTGGCCACCTTTATAACAAAAATGACTTCAAAGAATTCCTACTGGCTACATGGTCGAACTATGTCGACGATAACGTTGACTCACTCGATCGCCCCGATCTCTTCTGGGCTGCATCCAAAGCAGTCATGCGCGGCCACATTATTAACTATATGTCAAAGTTACAATGGGATGGTGAAGCTAAATGTACGCAATTGCGCATGGACATGCGCATAGCCTACGATGTTTACCTTGCAAACCCCTCTGATACTACCTTGACTGACTACAAACATCTACGCCAACTCCTGGAAGATTATTTGTCTTTCCAGGATAAACTTAATCTAGATTATACACGCTTTAAATATTACAAATGGGGAAATAAGACAGGTAGACTCCTGTTGATAATGGCTAAGTCACGCTCTCGTGACTTAGCCATTGTTAAGTCACGCTCACTTTCCTTTGTGGCTTGACAAAGTACTTAGTCAGAATTAGATATTTATGTTTGAACTTGAGCCAAGGTGGTTGACTGTGATTAGTAGGAGTGGTACAAGATAAATCTCAGAGCGCAGACACACTAATCAGGACTGCCAGCCCGATTGAATTCAAAAAGAGAAGAAACAAATAAATTATGTGTCAAGCGCTAAAGATTTAAGACTCAAACCTCAGTAAAAATTAAATATTTTATTTAAAACATACATACATTAAAAATGGATGAAGCCAAATTTGAAAAGTATTGTCACAAAAGAAGATTCTTATTGTAAGAAATGTGAGCTCACTCTGCACTAATAAAGGGATACTTTAATAGCACCATATATAACCTGACCAGACACTTTCCTTAGTTAGGACGCTAAGTCAGGTATCTGTTGTTTTTAAAGGAATCTGTCCATATATTCCAACTTGTTGTACGATGTGAATTAGTAAGGAATTGCGGATATACAATTACCGACCAGGCACTTTCCTAAATAGCGCGTAGGACGCTAAGTCGGGAGTTTTATGAAAAAGTTAATAAAATTACAAGGTACAGTCACATTGAATGCTGGTATGTGCACGAGACAAATAGCAATTTATAGCTATGTTTTAGCAGAGATGCCAGTTAGTATAGTGCTAGTTGTCACAGAGGGACATCTCCCTTTCCATTGCAATGTTGCAGACAGAAGCCGGTTACAATTATAAATGTCTTTCGGAACTAAATAACAAGAGTAACAGATGACTATAGTTACCGTCCTGTAGAGTGAGTTGGTTTTAATTCCTCTGACGGGCCACGGTATATTTTTTCCAGGTATGAATACGTTCTGTTTAGGAATCAGCGCCGCTGCACGTGTCTGTCAGCGTGCCTGCTGTTTATTTTTGCCGGCATCCAGGTCTCCGATCAGGCTGCGCAGTCTCCTGGTTGAAGCAATGTCTCTGTGCAACATATAAGAAAAGTAAACCAGCAAACCGAAGAAAAGTAAACCGGCAAACCAAGTTCAGATATGGAAGGTGCAGAGTTTCCTAAGGGTGGGATTCGCAGGGTGGGCTCACAGTGAACCTTGACGCGTTTCACTGTCTACTCTGACAGTTTCTTCAGAAGGATTTTCTACATCGAATAGATGGGTGGTGTTTTTATTCAGTTTCCTGCTCATTAATTAGGCATCATCTGTATTGAAGGAGGTGTGTAATGAGCTACAGATACAATGTTACATTTATTTCTACTGAGGTTGTACATATTTAAACAAGGGCATGCAAAATACTAGCCAGTCTAAGAAAAAATGCATTATACTTATATTTACATATATATTTTGCCTGAGCTTTTTTTGCCCAAACAGAACAAAAAAATATATACTTATAATATATATATATACATATAAAAAAAAAATAAAAGTAAAAAAAAATATATAAATAATAAGAAAAAGAAGAAGAATGTGTACATAAGTAATAAAAAGACTTTAAAAATAGTCAGTACACAAATCATGTTTAAATATTAAATATGTACCGACCGTCTCCAGAGGGCAGGCGGATGCCACCGGTCCGTGGAGCCGACGGAGGGACATTGTGTATCGGGTGAGGCGATTCCTGTTATTATACCACCGTTTATAGTCCTACTGCTAAGTCTCTAGATACATCACTGTCAACTGATAATCAGTCTATCTATACGCTACTGTGTTTTCAAGACTACGATCTGCACAAACCTCTCTCCACCTCAATTACCATCCCATGCTATAGCGCCCAGTTCATATCCAGTTATTTACTCTCTTGTCAAATAGAGAAGAAACCATCATTATCCTGTGCAATAAATTGCTACAATAAGACTCATCTCAATACAGTACAGAAATTGTAGACATCTGTGCCATTGTTGCCACTTGTTGCTATTTCTGCCTATAAGCTGGTGAATAATTTTGTGGACTGAAATTTAACACTTGGATCTATATACTGGATATTGTGACATTGCTATTTTTTAAGGAGATATTGATTCTGTTATATTGACTACTAGTTACCTATATTGTGTTATTTTATATATTGCTAATTTTAGCACATATGGTTATATAATAATAAAAAACTTTTTTAATCTATATTTTTGGTGTCAAGCGCTCCTATTTCTCTTTTTTTCAGGTATTATAATAGTGTTTAGTTACACATCTATTTATATTTGTGTAGGCAGTTGGTTATCATATTTTTAATTGTTTGTATTTAACCCCCTCAGGTCTTCTTACCTTACAGGCTGTATCCTCCAAGTGGGACTGCGGCTAGAATATGAAGTCCCACAGTGGCTGAGACAGGGAAAACATTTGTAAAGAGGGAGAATTAGTCATTTTTAAACAGACCAAGTGATTATAATCCGGTGTCTCTGAAGGTTCACCCCAAGAAGAAGATAGATAATATTCAGGCGAATTAGGCGGCTCTGATAGAAAATCAGTGGACGCAGTAGAAGAATTCACCCTTAATCCTGATTTAGTTTGAAACCTTTTAAAATTTATTTATAAGGTCTTTAACGTACAAGGGCTTAAGGATGAAATGCTTTTACAAAATTTAATATTCAGGAGAACAAGAAAGAACAGAGTATTTCCTGTATCACAGGTCATTAAAGACTTATATTAGAAGAATGGAAATATTCAGACAAAGACAATGTCGCTTCATATAATTGTTAAGATGTATCCTTTTTCAATTGAAGATTCACGTATATGGGATGAACCGCCAAGGGTAGATGCTGCTATATCTTTTTCATAAAAAAAAAAAAAAAAATCTACACTACCTTTGGAAGATGCTAATACTTTCAAAGACAATATGGAGTGGAAGAAATTACACCTCACAGGTGCAACGCTCAGACCTGCAGTTACATCTAGAGTTTTACGCACATGGGAGCAGCTCCAGAACAATGCTTTTTTGTATGTATCGAGCATGCGCATGGCAGATGTTACGCTACGTAACGCAATGTAAATGTGAGCATAAGGGCCTTTCATATAACAGTAGCGTAAAAACGTTCAAGGGGGCGTGCCATTATTTCGATAGCCGTGAGTACGATGAAATTACGCAATTAGGCGGGGGTTTGCATTTAAATCGTACAGTATGGGCGTGCTTAGCGGCATAACTATGCACAGGCTATACGTACGTGTGCGGACGTGAGTGGTTACGCTGCCAAAAGATAAGGTAGGGTTTGGAACGCGTAAAGCTGTCAAAGTATGTACATGCAAGCTTAGAAGGTACGCTCTCGTAAATACGCTACGCTAGGAAATGTCCTGGATCTACCCCATGGTGTGAAGATCTGGAAAGAAATCTTTGGAAGGTGTTAAGAGAGGTGATTTATTAAAGCCTGTCCAGGATATGCAGGTGGCTGCAGAATTTCTCTGTGAAGCATCTATGGATATTGTCAAATTGACAGCAAGGTCTACAGCCACATCAACTGTTGCAAAAAGTGCACTGTGGCTTAAACCATGGGCGGTGGGTGGTCAATCAAAGAATCGACTAGTGTCTCTACCCTTTCTGGGAGAATATATATTTGGCGAGACAAGTAGAGCTCCACAGGTGGAGTAAAGAGAAGCTAAAACTTAAGAAAGTTTCAACCTGGGATGACCTGGAGTAATTTTCATGGACAAGAGGCAAGGAAGGGAGGCCTTCTCATCCCTACACCCAGTGACGCCAGAAATAGATGCCCAGCCGCAGATTCTTCAGTTGGAGGTTGGAGACGTTTCACTCATCTGTGAAAAAAAACCACATCCAAAAGGTGGGTGCTCAAAATTATTCAGCACGGGTACACTCTAGAATTCCGTCAGCTTCTGCAGGAAAATTATTTTGTCAAGTCCCTAATTCCAAGGGACAGAGAAGAAAGACTTGCTTTCAAGAAAAGTTTAGCGGAGCTGTTGAAGGTCCCATAAAGAAGGTCCCATCACACCAAAGGTATTCATAGTCAGGAAAAACAAAGGAAGGTTCAGGACTACTTTAGATTTAAGACCCCTAAACCAAAACATCAATCTAAGGAAAGTCAAGATGGTGTCAAAGAAGTCCATCCTCAATTCTCTACCCCAGCAAGCGTATTTAACATCTGTGGATCTCAAGGATGGTTATTTACATATCCCCATCTTTGTGGGTCACCAAATATTTTTAGCCTTCAGCCAACATTTGCAATATGCAACCCTTCCTTTTGATCTCTCCACATCATCCATAACGATCACCAAGGTCTTAGCACCTCTTATGGCGGTGCTAAGACAACAAGGGTTTTTCATATGGCCTTATCTGTGACCTTTTAATAGCGATAGATTCAGTACATCAATCCATCGAACACACAAACATAGTTCTGCAGTTTTTAGAGGATCATGGTTAGTTAATAAATCATGCCAAAAGTCAACTCCAGCCAACTCAAGAGATTACTTATTTAGGAGTCATCATATCGGCTGGACAAAGTCTTCTTAACACCTTCGAGAGGAAGTCATACAGTTCAAACGTCATCTGTGGATATTCTTCATTAAAGGTAGACTTCATGAAGGTACTAGGTGTCAGCAGCTCTAGACACACTTGTTTGAGCAAGATTTCACATAAGAGCTCTACAAAGATGCTTCTTAACCCAGTGGAACAAAGAACCTTATCAACAAGATCAACTTATACGCCTAGACCATGGTGCCCACAAATTTTTTATGTGTCGGTCAGACATGAGGAATCTGAACTTGGGAAGACACCTGATAATGTTGAATCCAATTGTCCTGACCATGGACACCAGCAGGATAGGCCAGGGGGCCTTGTGCAAAGGCCAGTGAACTCAAGGTGTTCGGGAACATCATATAAGGGGCAACCATTTAAGCCTACTAGAAATGCAAGCAGTTCTGTTGGCCTCTTATTACTTTCAGAAGATCATTCAGAATCATCACTTAGTGATCCATTCAAACAAGTCAGTAGTGTCGTATATAAATCACCAGGGTGGCAAAAGAAGCAGAAAAATAATGGAAAGGACCAAGCAGCTTCTAATGTGGGCAGAACAAGTGCTTTGTATCTCGGCAATTTATATAGCAGGAAAAGAAAATGTTCAGGCCAACTACCACAGCCGGAGCAAAATAGACCCAGGGGAATGGGAGCTGGACCAGAAATTATTTCAGCAAATTACAGAAATATGGGGTATACCTAAAGTGACCATACATCCCGTTATGAATGGAACAGTCCCGTTTTTTGATGGGCTGTCCCATTCTCCCCATGACCAGCTTTGGGACACCGAAATGTTCCATTTTCAGAAAGCAACAGGTGACATACACTGTATGTCACCTGTTGCTTTCTGATAACGGGACATTTCGGCGTCACATACACACTGGACTGGCCGCCGCAGGGTCCCGATGCCCTGCTCACCCGCCGGCAGCTCCGTTCACAAGACGTCGGCGTGACCTAGGGGAAGAGGAATAAGGCTGGTTGCACAAACAGAAAAAGGGGCCAATAAGGCAGATTAGACAAAGAAGGAGGGGTCAATAAAGGTGAATGGACATAGAAGAAACAGAAAAAGGGGCCAAGGCTGACTGGACACAAATAAAGAGGGGGGGGGGGGCAATAAGGCTGGTTGGACAAAACAGAAAAAGGGACAATAAGGCTGGTTGGATGCACAAAAGTAGGGGGTATAAAGCTGATTGGACACAGGAGGGGCAATAAGGTTGACTGAAATAATAAAAAAAAGGGGGCAAAAAGGCTGGCTGGACAAAGAGGGAGGGGCAATAAGGCTTACTGGACACATAGAAGAAAGGGCATTAAGGCTTAATGGTCACACAGAAAGAAGGGGCAATAAGGCTAACTGGACACACACAAGGAAGGGGCAATAAGGCTTTTTGAACACACAAAAAGAAGGGGCAGAAAGGCTGGATGGTCCAACACAGAAGGAAAAGCCAAAAGGCTTTCTGGACACACACAGGAAGGGGCAATAAGGTTTGTTGAACACAAAAATAAGGGGCAGAAAAGCTGGTTGATCTGACACGCAAGAAAGGGGCAGAAAGGCTGATTGTGAAGGCACACACACACAAGGGGCCTGATCCAGAGTTACGCCGATGCGCTGTGCTTACTAAAGCACAGCGTATCGGCGTGCACTTACCTTGGCACTCCCCCTGTGCGGGCGTATGGCCCCTTCCTT